>PVIH01003064.1:0-170269 GCA_004025045.1 Sigmodon hispidus | reverse complement strand
ACAGCGAGACCAGACCCGGAAGGCTGCTGACAGGTCGTATTTTTCAACTTACTTTTAGATTTGATCACAGTGTTAATTACATTGTATTGTTGTGTGATCTTGATGAGCATAAGTAAAGGTTATTGAACCGCCATTAGTGTCTGAAGTCTCGTTGTCCTTCGTCTCCGCCTGACCACGGAGAGTGTTCAGGAAATGCTCGTGACAACACCCAGTGTAGTAGCTGGATAATAAAGACTTTCTATTGGCTTAAACCTGTGTCTGAACAGTCTTCTCCGGTGGATACCCCATCACAACAGGGTGCATGGCGTCAGGTAGATAGGGCACTGAAACAGCAGCTAAGAGCTCACATGTGGAGACAAGGATGATAGGAAGAGAGAGACTCACTGGGGAGGCATGGCTTTTTTTAAACCCCAAGTGAGGTCAAACCTCAATGACCTCCTCTAAAAAGGGCACACTCCCAAATCCTTCCCAAAGAGTTCCACCAACTGCAGTACAAGCATTCAAATATGTGAGCCTAGGAACATTCTCATTCAAACCATTACATGTGGCAAGTGTGGGTAGGTCTTTGAAATGCCCTTTCTCTCATTGCTGTTTAGTCCCAATAGGTCAGGCCTGTACAAGCATGTATACATTTAAAACATATACTGGTATCCCACTAAAATCCATTGACAATGTATTTTTTAAAAGTCTATAGATTTTATTGCTGATGAGTTGATTTTCTTTACAGGGAAAAACTCCAGATTTTAGTGAGAATTGTTGTTTTTCTCCAGGTCTGACCTTGCTTGGACAGAACATGAATACATAATTGATAGGTAGATAGCTACTCCCTCAATCACAAGCCTTCCAGGTATTATGAAAAATAGTTACATTAACCATTTTTTGCCTTGGTATAGCTCCCAATTTCATCTTTGTGTTAGTGAACTCTTGGTCTTATAAAAAAAAAAAAAAAAAACAAGCAGACATTTTTGTGGTCAGAAGAACCTTAGGAAAACAGGAAACTTGAGCTAAGTATGGTGGCTTACATGCCTGTGGTAATATACTGTATATTTAATAAAATTAATCTGGAATAATAGCGAATATTATTATCACCCACAGTCAAACCATGAAGGCCAGAGAGTGGTGACCCATGCCTTTAATCCCATTACTAGAGATGACCAAGTGGTGACCCACACTGTTGCATGAATTCTGGTTGTAGTAAAAGAAACTCAGAGCCAGATATCAGGGAAAGGCTGAGATATCAAAGAGAGGAAACACCATAGTCAAATCTCACCCAGCTATCATCCAGCTTCCTCAGCCTCGCTCCTCGTTCCTCCTACTGCATAATCTGTCTTCCTATGCCTGCCTTAAATACCTTCTTCGCCCAGTTGTATCACATCCAGGTTCAGATTAAAGATGTGGGCTACTACTATTTGGTAGTTAGCCTTGAATAACTTGTGATTCTCTTACATCAAAACTCAAGGAAGCCTCACTGTCTTCACATATTTTTAATTTATGGATGGAAAACATCATCCTCTCTCTTTTCTAAATAGAGCATTGGAACAGGCAGTGGGCATATGATCTAAGGCTTTCATTTGAAGGGAGGAGAGGACAGACCAAGATTTCTCCTTTGAGTTGGTAGCCTATAATCCCAGCACTTAGAAGGTAGCTATCAATTTCAATAGAAAGACTGCCTCAATGAATATGACAGAGAACAATCAAAGATGACCCTAGTGTCAGAACACCTATGCACATCCACCTGTACACACATGTGAGCCCCCAGACATAAACATACTCATTCACACACCAGATACACATAAACATGAAAAAGAAAGAAATCTACCTGTGTTAGTTACTTCTATCATTGTAACAAAATACTGAACAAAAGCAACATGAGGAATCAGTTCACAGTTCAGGACTAATCTGTCACTGAAAGGAAGTCAAGGTTGCAGAAGTTTGAAGCATCTGGTCATATTGCATCAGTGAATACTATGATCAGCTAACTCTCCCCTTTTTATGACGTCCAGGGTCAACCCAAGCTTAGGAATGGAGCATTTTTCTGTCAGTTAGGGTGAGTTTTTCCTACCTTAATGAATTTAATCAAGAAAATCCTTCACAGACATGTCCAGAGGCCAATATAACCTAAATAATATACTACAGGTATACTTGGAGACTTGCTTTCTAGTGCTCTGTAACAGTTTTCCCCAACATGGATATAATACACTCTACTTCGAATGGATGTTCTTCAAGACAGGACATATACAACTCAAAATACCTCCAGGAAGTCCCTAAAACTGGCCAGATTCACTGGGCCCTTCCCTCTCCAAGAGTATAGAAGCAATAAAGACTGCTGAGAGTCACTCTCAAACAAGAGAAGCTGCAAAGAAGCTGCCTAGACACGTCAGCCCTCGAAGAGGCAGAGAACAGAGAAGCAGCCTGAAGAAGCCAAGGTTCCTAGAAGACTCTCAGACAAGCTGAGCTGCCTGAAGAGGCTCAGACCAAACAAACTACCAGAAAAAGACTCTCTCCGACCTGTTGAGCTGCCTGCAGACTGTACAGTGAACTTCATGTTCCCAGCTTTTGTGAGTTGTTATCTATGCTAGGGTACAGCTGTCTTTGGGTTATTTCTGCTCCTGTAAGTTAACCCTTCATCCACATTCCCATACTTAACCTTAATAAAACTCAGTGGTTCACCAAGCTGGACTTTGTTGGTGTCTATACTTTGGTCTATAGTCACTCACCTCTATGTGAAGTGAGTAGATTGTTCACATCTTCTTCAGCAACAGGATCACATGACACCTATGTGAATCAGTTCCTGTTATGATGACACTCAATATTAACCATCACACTGCCTCTGACCACTTCTAAGCCAATAAAAGGGAGAAGTCAAGTGACATTGTTTGTGTCATAGGAGACTCAGGACAGTGACTAATATGCAACAAGGAAGAAACAAGAGAAACCCTGCAATATTTGGGACCTCATTGTAATGAGTCTTTCTCTGTCCCACCAGCTCCCAAATAACAACACCAAGACTTCTTATTAAGTATGGAAGCTTAGCCTATAGCTTAGGCTTGTTTCTAACTAGCTCTTATAACTTAAATAATCCATTTATATTAATCTACATTCTGCCATGCGGCTTGTTACCTCTCCTCTTGCTTATTCTGCTTGCTCTGAGTCTCCTGGCATCTCCTGCATAGCTCTATCCTCTCTTCCTTTCTGACCAGAAAGGCTGCCTATCTCTCCTGCCTAGCAATTGGCCATTCATCTTTTCGTTACACCAGTCACAGCAATCTATTTTCACACAGAGTACAAATACTTTGTAACACCTCATTATTTCCTGGACTACTGTCCTGCTTAGTTTCAACTGTCAACTTGATACAGCCTAGATTTGTATGAGAGGAAAAAAACCTCAGCTGAGTAATTACATCTATCAGACAGGTCTGAGGACATGGTTGTGGAGCCTTTTCTTGATAGCTGATTGGTGTGGGAGGGTCAAGGCTACTGTGGATGGTCTCATCCCTGGGCAGATGGGCCTGGGTTATATAAAAAGGTAGCTAAGCAAGCCAAGGGAAGCAATCCAGTAAACATCATTTGTCCACAGTCTCTGTTTCACTTCCTGCTTCCAGGTTCTTGCCTTGACTTCCCTAGATGATGAACTATAAAGTATAGATGAAATAAATCTTCCCCAAGTTTGGCCATATTGTTTATCAGAGGAACAGAAAACAAATTAGGACAATGTCTGTAGGAGCTCATGTGGGTGGCACCAGGCCTTCATAGGTAGTTCTGGGCTATATCAGCAAACTAGCTAAGCATGAACCTGGGAGTGAGCCAGTAAGCAGCACTCCTCCATGACTTCTACTGCACTTTGGCTGTGAGTGAGCTTCCTCATCAAAGGTAATGCTGTGTGGACTAGTAGTCTTGCCTTCAGGCTTCTTGCCTTTTCTGTTCAATTTCCTTCTGTGATGGCCTATGACCCAAAGTGTTAAGTCAGATAAATCCTTTTCTTCTCTCGATTGCTTTTGGTCAGTCTTTTTAATCACAGTAAGAGAAAGCGAACTTGAATTACCACGTTTGGACAGCCTGCAATCCTTCAGAGAAACAGGCTACATGGTTTATAGCTTCCTGATAATGGGCAAGAGAAATCTGGCCTCTCATTCGACAAGGTTGGTTTGGTCCAGTAATCACATACATAAATTGTGACACTTTCTGTGTAGCCAGTCGATCCATGTTAAAACACCAATGGGAGCATAAGACTGATCCAGAGAAAATAGTCAGAGTTGCAACTTTGGAACTGTTTTAGGTTTCCTTTGAGAGTCATGCAGCTAATTTGAGTATCACGTTCATCCAAAGCACACTAACTTCCAGTGCCTCCAAGTCACTTATTTGCATATGTGTTAGAAATGAATAGATTTCCTGGCCTATATTGCAAGTTTTTGTTTCTTCCAAATCCTTGGTTTCCTCTTGAGAAGAGTTTTAGAATTTAGTTGGCTGATTAAATTCTGTCAGAAGTATAAAGAGGGTCTTAGAAATAGGAAGTATGGTGACTCAGGTGGTTATCACAGCTGACAGTGCTACCACAGGAACATGTTCCAGCCTAGAGATGCTGCCTCCAGGAAGAGAGGAGGCTTTGGGGATGATGGAGTGTATATATACTTGCCTGTGGGCTGGTGTGGACCACACATAGTGTTCTACTTCTGAAGTGGAAGGCCTCATTTTTTCTCCTTGCCCAGCCCACCCTGGATTATGTTTTCTAACATTTTAACCCACTTCCTGACTCAGAGGAATATTTTCAATGGACTTGTAAAATGTGGCATTTGCCACATTACATGGGAACACAGTGTGTGCTTTGAGCTTTGTGGATTAGTCAAGAGCCCATGTCTGAGGACAGTGTTGTCAACAGGCACAAGCTTTATGTCTATGAGCCTGTTTCTTTCTTGGGAACTTTACTCATTTAACACTTGGGAATCTCCATCTGAGCACAGAAGCTATTTAGATCTATCGTTGGATGCTCTTGTGTGTCAGGCAAGAACACAATGGAGTATGTACCAGTGTTCATTCTGGAACAAGATTTTTATTATTTTTTTTTTCTGAGATGTGATTTCTTTGGTAGATAAATTTAAATCAAAGTAACACATTCAGTATCAGGCACAGAAGTACCTGCCTGTAACCTCAGAACTTAGGGAGAAGAGGCAGGAGACTTGCAAGTTGAAGGACATCTTGGACCATATAGCTAGACTCAATGAAAACCAAAAGTTGGGGAGGTATCTCAGGGCTAGAACGCTTGTCTAATACATCAAAGGCTATATGTGTGTGATCTCTCAGCATAGCAAGAAATACACAAAAACGTAAGTAAAAGTCAAACAGAGAAGAACATATGCATATTGGCAAGCTATCTATCCACGATAACAAACAAATACAAATTCCTGTGAAGAAAAACTCTCTTCATGATTTTGCTATTTCTTTTTCTTGTCATTTGTGACTAACAGCTTTTACCTTGAATGAAACTCATGGTCTCCATCTGGAATGATGGCTTTATCCTCATATTAAGCCACTTTCTTTGATCTGGGTGGGTTTTAATTTTGTTGTTCTTTAGTTGTTAGAAGCAGAACCTGCAGGGGATTAAACAGGATAGTTAATAAAGAACTGGATGTATGTGCTGTTGTCTACTTCCAGTCATTGGTAGGTCTCAGCGGAAACAGAAAGAAAAGAGAATATTGATAGGGTGAAAAAAAATAATACATTCATCTCTGTGTATGTTTTCTGTCAAACTAATGATGGAAGTGGGAGCTGGTGTAGGACAAATGTGCCTTTAGGAACCATGCTATTTTAGGGCAGTAGTTCCCAAACTGGGTTCCATTGAACTAGCAATTAGTATCCAGGAGTTGTGAGAGAGGAGAACTCTTGGGTTTACCATAGGCCTATTGAAAAGTATATTTAATAAGTCTCCAGGCATCTGGAGTGTGTCAAAAGCTTGGAAACCCTGATATTTCTTATCTCTTTATTATTTTATCTCTTATTTTTTAAAAAATAGATGGAAATAACATAGAATATTTAAATAACCTTAGGGTAACTGTAATGATTTAAAAGAAAATGACCTCAAAGAGAGCGGCACTATCAGGAAGTGTGACCTTGTTGGAGGAAGTGTGTCACTGTGGGGGCGGGCTTTGAGGTCTCTTTTTTTCAAGCTTCACTTGGTGTGATAGTCAATTTCCTGTTGCCTGTGTGATGCAGCACTCTCAGCTCTAGCTCCATATCTGTCTGCACACTGCCAAGCTCCCTTTCATGATCCTAATGGACTGAACCTCTGAAACTGTCACCCCAGTTACACATTTTCTTTATAAGAGTTGCTGTGGTCACGATGTCTCTTCACACCAGTAGTAAACGCTAAGACAGTGACTAACTGTGGTGACAACAGGGATTAGATAGTGTGACTGATGTAGTAGAAACCTGTATCTAGGACAACAAATGTGTTTTAAGTATGAAGCATGAGGCAATTTTGTCCACGCTCAGTGGTGGTGAGAACAGTGCAGACTGAGGAACACAGCTTTCCTAGCTCACATTTGAAGAATTCTCCCTCCCCTATCATGGCAGAGAGATGAGATGCCTATCATTTTTTTTTTAAAGACATAACACTGAATGGGGCTTCATTTTTCTAAACCAATTTGAGGCAAAAGCATTTTTATATACAAGTGCATTTTCAGTATGACCAATAGGCATGGGCCAGAAGTAGCCAAAAGCACCTGCAGAGATTCTGAAATTTCTCATTTCATTTCTCTCCAAGATCTGTGTGCACTTTCCCAGAACTCTTGGGCCCTTTATCATAACAAACTAGATGCTACAGCATCATCAAAACAACTTTATATAAACAGAATAAGCTGTCAGCTATAGTGAAAAAAAATCTCAAGTATCTTAGGTCAGTGTTAAACTCACTTTGTAGCTGAGGATGATCTTGAACTCTTAATCCTCTTGTCCCTTCTTCCAAAGCTGTAAAGCTACAGGCTTATCTCATCATGCCTAATTTAAGAAAAATAAATTTAATGTATTTGTAGTTGCATATGTTTATGTAGATTAGTAGAAAGAACACTCAGTGGCCTATGTGCCAAAATTGTAATTTTAAATCTTCCTCATTCTCACTGTTATAGAAACACAAACCAAAAATAAAATAAAATGAAAATGAACTATAAACACTATGTTTAAAATATCTAGAACTTGGTAAGAATATTTGCTATATTGAGGTTGAATAAAACTACTTAAGTGAGTAAGATGACCAGGAGTGTAGTTTATTAAGGATATCATGATCATATATTACTCTGATTATAATAGTTCACCTGAAATGTTGGTTGCATTTCTTGCTCTTTATTCTGTGTTCAGAAGCCAATTGAAAAGTTCAGTGTGAAGTCAGTTCTGGCCATGGTATAATTTATCTTGCCCACATGCTTGGCTTCTTTTCTCCACCATCTCAGCCCCTGGCCTTTTAAATAGCATGACAGTGCCAACATCTTTCAGTGATGATTCAAAAATTACTTTTTTTTATTCATCAGAAACAAATTTGCTTAATTTTTTTCATTTCCATAATCTAATGAAAATAATTTGATACCTCAACAATGAAAAGAAATCTATTAGACTGTTTTGATATTAGGCAGACTCTGCATGTGTGTTTGTATGCTTGTGTTAGCCTGAATCTCGAATCCAACATAGTAATGTGCTAACTTTTACAAAATACGTGTCTGAAATGGGACACAACTGTTTTCAGAACATCCTATTAATCAAGTAACCATCCTATTTTGAAAAGGTGAAAATAAATTTTGATAACACCCTGTTCATCATCAGCCCCCCCCCATTTTTTTTTTAATTAAATGTTTGCATGGACAGTTTGGTAAATTTTGAGGCCACTCTAGTTTAGATCAGTATTTGGAACTAGATTTTGTTTCTGTTTCATACCACAATTCAAAAATGGGCTAGACTTTACCGTATTTTAGCTACTATCTTCATTTAAATGTTCAGATTTTTCTTAAAATTTGAGTACTTAAAATCAGCTCAAACTTACTGTTTGGAATACACAGAGTCTCAGATCCCTACTATGCAGAATTATGACTGCAAATTATAAATATCTGCAGCAAAATACTTCAGTAAAGTCAAACAAACACTCCCATTACCACATCTGGCCTTGCTTGGGGCATGCGCATGCATGGGTACTGAGGGTCTTCCCTTATCTTTTGAGAGCCCTTCTCTGTAGCTTGCTGGTTAGTTAGACTTGCTGCTCAGCAAGCTTGAGGATCCACCTGTCTCCACTCCCCTAGTGCTGGAATTACAGGCACACATAGCTGCTCGTGGCAATTTTTTTTCCCACAGGCTTGCTGGAGATCCTAACTCAGGTCCCCAATCCTGTACAGCAAGTACATCCAAGGAGCTGTCTCCTCGGCCCACATCATTCCTTTTTTTTTGAAGTAAATACCGCACATGTGCTTACTGGGAAGCCCAGAGGCAGGGCTAGCACTTTATAAATGGAGCTGATACCACATTTCCAACACGACTAGAACGGCCTCCTGTGTGGCCTCAGATGCACTTAGAGTACAAAGGAGCCTGTTCTAATAAGGTGCACATGCTGGCAGTGACCACATGCAAGCCAGGCCAGACTGGGAAGGAAAGGCTGGCCTTCTTCAGGCACCTCCTAGCAGGGTAGGCAGGATGTGTTCAGGATACACAGGTTCTAGCAAGCATTTTTCTTTGGTAAAGGCTGTGAGGCTGGGAGGCTGTCATCTTGGAGAAGACAAATCATGTCAGAACACTGCGGTAAGGGTCTCTGTTGATAGTGTGAAGTGTAAGAATATTAAAAGAAGTTTTGTTTTTTTCTTCAATCCTTCCCTTCAACCCCAGCCTTTTCAAGTACCACCATGTCAGGAGTGTGGAAATGGTTAACGTTAACAATTTTGTGTCACAGGACAGCTGGCTCATTGGAAACCACACTCTCAATGGACAAGCCAAGAAATTATTATGCATGGCTGGAATCCAGGCAGAAGTATGCTAACTTCCCATTTCAGAAAAGAAGCCCTCAGCATTCCTAGACTGGCAGTCCTCATGACCAAAACCGGGAAAACCGTTCAGCCCAGGCTGGCTGTCTGTCTGTCTGTCTGTCTGTCTGTCTGTCTGTCTAGGTGCTTTAAGTCTCCCTTCTTCTTCTCTTCCTTTTGAGACAGAGTCACACTATGTTGCTCAGGCTGGCCTTAAACTTGCTAAAGTAGTCCAGGCTAGCCTTGCTCTCTGTCTTCTCAATAGCCTCCAGAGCACTGGTGTGAGCCACTGTGCCAGGGTTTCATTCTGGGATCTTTACTTTGAGGTATTGAAAACTGAGTTGTAATTTCTAGAAATTTCACGGAAAGTACATGTTTTTAAATCAGCTTCTGTGGGCTGGGGATGTAGCTGAGTGTAGTGGTCCACCACATACAATGCCCTGGGTTCTATCATCAGCACTGTAGAAGGGGTAAAGAAAATAAAGTAAGGTTTCTGATCACATGTCTTTTTTTTTTTTTTTTTTTGACCATTAGGACAACCAAGGAAGTAGCATGATTTTCAATACCAACAGATATAACAGAGCACTCTAACCCACATTCAAGGTATATCTGTGAGGCACACAACTATGGTAGTCAGACATTTTAAGATGTAAATACAAAAAAAACAAAGACTGGTACCTTCTACATTCCTACCCTGAGAATATATATTTTAAGTAGTTAAGTTATTGCTATGACTCAATACCCATTTTTTTTTCTTGTTGTTCCTATGTAAGTTGTGTTGACTTTCAGACACAATGGTAGATCTGGAGAACTATTTCTAGAGAGTCCTTTGGATCAGGACATGGCTTATTGTAACTATATATTATTGTCTCTTTTGAGGAATTGGCTTTGTAGGAGGTGCATATTGCTTGCTCTTTTGAGGCAGAGCCTCTCTGTGTCACCCCTGAATTCAGATCCTGCCTCAGTCTCCCGAGGGCTGGGATTCCAGATATCACTGCCAACTCAGAAAGCTCTTAATTTTCATGATTTAAACCTTCCAACACCAGGATGGAGAACTTGACCCCTACTAAACAACATCAGGACTCTGATGTCTAGTTTCCTGATGTCTGTCCATTAGAAAGAAGGGATTCCTAACACAATGTCACCTGTACTGAACCACAGGCAGAATTCTAGAATTCTGTGACATGCCACAAATCCAGAATCCCTTCGAACTTTGTGCAAACAAAATTTTCAGTTTGTACCTGTTATTTGCTGGCCATATCAGTCTTCCAGGCAAGTCCAGCCGGACGTAGGGGCTATACCTACCTCGCTTCATTCTCCTCACTATAAAATAATTCCAGTCCAGCCAAGAAAGCAATACACTGGGTTTCAGGGAGGATACAGAACAGAGAAGTTTATTTTACACCATCCGTCCAAGAAAACAATCGCCATAAACAAGTGCAAAATGTGCAACCAAATCAATAAATGTGTCTTAGCTCTGAGAGCCCAGATTGGTGATTTCCTCTCCCGGTCCTTGGTTGACGCTGCCCCTTAGCTTGTACCTCAGACAGAAACATTCAACCAATTTGTAGCAGGTTATTTTTACAATTCAAACCAGGATGTGTACAAGGGACTGGGAAAACCATACCATGGATGATAAGTGATCAGTGCTTAAAGTAAATACAAGGAACAGCACGGGCGCGCGGGCAAGAATCCACAGTTTCAATAAATACAAGAGTAACAAGCATGGGTGTGTCTCAACTTGGTGGAATTATTCTGCATAATAATTCAGCATCATAGAAAAATCTAGCAGGGTGGCTGAGCAGTGGTTGGCGAAATGTCCACAATAACGTGTGCCCTTGAGCCAGTCTGCAGTTAAAAACATTCTGTGGTTTCCAAGGCATGAGTTCTCGGCTTTCTCCTTCCCGGGCCATTCCTCCAAGGGGAGGGGTGAAACCGGCCAGCTCGGTGGTGGCATCCTGTGAGTAAGGATGTTTGTTCAAGAGCCAGCCGTCAGGGTCCAGTGTACTCAATACCCAGTGGCAAATTGGGACTTCATTGACGACATCTGTGCAAAATGTGCTTCTCTCCATTTTTCCAAGAAACCAGTGTCTGTAACTTCTGTCCAGAGAACAGTGATAGCCTCTTGGGTCATTCCCTGTTACCACAGATGCCAAGCAACAAGAGCACATTTCAAGGACTCACACGCTGGGGGAGTTTCTGTTGACTACCTGGAGCCTTACAGATGGACAGTTAGCCAGGGCTTCTCTGTCAAAGGCCTCAGGCGGGCTAGAACTATTGCTTGAAAAACTAGAAAGAATCTAGTGAGAAAGAGATGGTCATAGTGAACATGTGTGAAGCAGGTTTCTTTCTCTAACACCTTAACCCCCCCACCCCCAGGTGATGCCTTCAGGACTTGAGTGAGGTGTCCTTGGGCAGAAAATGTCATGTCATGCATTTATTACTGGTGGTTTGCTCAGTGGTTTCCCAACTAATTGTTAAATTCCCAACATTCCTGGGTTTTACCCTCAGGAGACACTCAATCTGTGGACCATCCATTAAGCCAGAGCCCAGTGAGAGAAGACACAAAGGACTCCGCCATCTCTGAAAAAAAAAAAAAAGTAAAGAAATAAAGAGCCCCACCCAAGTAAAACAATTCCCTAAACTCAGTAACCTAGGAATCACTCCCAAACAAAATAATCTTAACACTTCCTGCCATCAGCGGACCCTCTCCTGTTTCCTCAGTCTCTGGTCATAAATTAGGGTATCTTCTGTGAAATAACTTAAAAAGGAGGAGGGATTGGAGTAAGTTGTGCCTGGCTTGGGCCAGTTAGCAGTCAGTTTTGTTCTAGAATCTCAGTCACTGTTCAAAAATGGAGCTTGAAAATTCATGTGGATGTTGGGTCTTCACATGGAAGAGGAGAGACAGGAAGGGGTGGGCAGGAGAGAGGGGCTGGGCAGGAGGTTGGACCAAGGGAGCTGGGAGCGGAGGAGGTGGCAGGGAGAGCCTGGGCCACCAGAACAGGAGCAGAGGCCTGTGGACAGCACGGGAGAGACGGACGCCGCGGCCCTTGAGGGGCCGCATAACTCGGGTGCGGCCGGGTCTCGTATTGCACAGAAAAGGAGGACCTAGGCCTCGGCAGGTGGCCTGGCCAATCATTAGTCCCCACACATGGGCAAGTTCACAAAGGTGAACACGTTGAACTCCGTCATGATGGAGAAGCAGAGGAACACGCCGTACAGGAAGAGGCACCCACACCCCAGCTTCTTGTCCAGCTGCCATTTGTTCAGGTGAACTCCAAAAACCTGCAAAAGAAAAAAAGAGGTCAGAGGTTGCTTGGAGGGTTGCACCTGGGAGGGCGGTTGAGGGGGGACTGGGGAGAGGGGACCTGAGCCTGCAACATCCTTGGAAAGTAGGAACATTAAGGTAATAAAGAGGGAGATCTAAGACCTATAGGCAGTGGTCATCTTGTTAAATAAAAACCACAGGTCCAAAAACCCGGAGTGCTCTAGGTTTATCCCTGGGCCCCAGTCCCATAGTCCTTTGTGCTCCAGATAGACTTCTTCCATCTTTTTCTAAGTCCTGACTAGTGCCGAGGACACGTTTTTATATCTCTAAGGTGGTGGCTTCATCTAGTCAATTCTCTACTTACTACCCATGAATCTGTTCCCACTGCTGTGGATGGAGGGGAGAAAGCTGTTCACAAATTGCTGCTTCCAAATAATTATTTCTATCCTCCCTAAAAACTGAGAATGAAATCTCCTATTTCCCAACTGCCTTGGCTGCTGTCAGTCATGCTACCCTGGTTACCCCTGATCTCTGTAGTTTATGTCCTGGCTCATCCTTACAATTTACCTCTGGCACTCTCACTGTCTTTTCAGTGATTTTAACACCCTAAGTTCTTGGATTCTGCATTAGTCACCCACTGATTAGCTACATTTAAATGAAATAAGATACAAAACACACTGTCTCATGTGCATGGGCCTCACTTCCACAATCCAGTTTTTATCATGTAGTAAATATACAGCTCCTTCATTTGGCAAAGTTCGAGGGGACAATGTTGTAGCAATGACCTTGTTACTACCAGTAGCAGAAATACCTGATGCCACTATCCTATATTCCTTCCTTTCCATCTAACATCCTTGGGTATCCCAACTCTCACAACTCTGCAAATCTGCAGGACCTAAAGTTTCTGGACACCATTCATTCCTGTGGTGGTTTGAAGGAAATTGGCCCCCAAAGCTCATGTATTTGAATACTTTGTCTCCAGTTCATGGGATTATTTAGGAGGGATTAGGAGGTGAGGCCTTGCTGGAAGAAGTGTGTCATTGGGGGTGCGCTTTGAACCTATGCTATTCCCAGTATTTGGCTCTCTCTCTGCTTTGTGCTTGTGAATCAGATGAAAAGGTACCAACTACTGCTCTAAAGCCATGCCTGCTTGCCTGCCTGCTGGTATGTTCCACACTGATGATGGTCATGCACTCTAACACCCTGGAACAGTGAGGTCCCCAATTAAATGCATTCTTTTATAAATTGCCTTGGTCATGGTGGTTTATCTTAGCAATATAAAAGTAAGACAATCAGAGTCCCATGGACTGTACCCATATTGACTCTCTCCTTTCCTGATTCTTTTTTTTATGTCATCTATTATTGTTTTTGCAAAAGTCTCTGGTTTTTCTTTCATTGGATGTCCTTGTTTGGGTAATTCAGGATCCTCAGTTCAAGTCATGTCTTCATTTGTTTATGTTGGATACACACAGCTCACTGTCTTGGCTGGATAAACCAATAGCCAGCCACATTCATAGGGCTCACTGATCTTGGGTTGGTTGTTAATGCTTTAAAACTATCTGATCTCCCCAGGTCCCAGCTTACCCTGTCTAGACTCTTCTCTCTACTACCTCTCTTGCTCTTTCTTCTTGGAGGTCTAACAGACATTTCAAATAAGATGTTTGGAATTTTTTATTATTCCCCAAACTACTTCTCTGTAATTAATTCCATTGTGATAATTGAACAAGTGGTTATCCCAGCCACCTATAGCCTTGTACAACTATAGAATATCCTAAGGAGATACACAAGACCTACAGGCATACACTCTGTTGCTATCCGGCTGGCCCTACGGTTTACTTGGCATCAATAAACACGAGTCATTTAACTTCTCTAGATATTATCCTTCTTCTATATAACTGGGCTGTAATAGTTACTCCCTGGGGAGCTCCATATGGGAAAACATGCAAAGGAATGAGCACAGTGTGTGGCTATGAAAGGCATCATGACTCAGCTAGACCTATTGGTGTAGGCTTGTTATCCCAGTTACTTGGAAAGCTGAGGCAGGAGGATTACAACTTATTTTGAAATATTGAGTAAAATGAGAACAGGAGATGTGGTTCAGTGATAGCTCTTCCCTAGCACCAGGCAAGGCTGTGGCTGAATGCTGGATACTGGTCAAAGATGAGGAATCATGGACACGTTTTACAATCTAGAAGAATCAATGAAATCTACTCTTTGGTGGCTAATCTAGTACAAAAGAAGGAATACCTGTGCCATATGTGTGTGTGGTGTCTGTGTGTATGTATGGTGTGTGTGTGTGTGTGGTATGTGTATGTGTGTGTCTGTGTGGTGTGTGTGTTTGTGTGTGGTGTCTGTGTGTGTTTGTGTGTGCTGTGTGTGTATGTGTGGTGTGTCTGTGTGTATGTATGATGTGTGTGTGTGTGGTATATGTGTGTGTCTGTGTGGTGTGTGTGTTTGTGTGTGGTGTCTGTGTGTTTGTGTATGATGTATGTGTCTGTGTGTGTCTGTGTGTGTATGTGGTGTGTATGTGGTGTGCGTGGGGTATGTGTGTGTGTGTGTGTGTGTGTGTGTGTGTGTGTGTGTGGTATGTGCTAGTTTGTGTATGAGAAGAAACAGGAGGTTAATGTTGGAATGTTTGAATGTTTTCCTTAATTACTTCTGCACCTTGTTTTTTTTTTTTTTTTTTTTTTGAGACAAGGTCTGTTACTGAATCCAGAGCTCACTGTTTTTTGGCTAAACTGACTGGCCCAGGAGCCCTTTGGATCTACCCATCTCTGCCTATTCATAGTGCTAAAGGGCCACAGGTATGTGACCATGCCTGGCTTTGTGTGAATTCTGAGGAATTTGAACTCAGGTCTGAATGCTTACACAAAGCACTTTACCCAAGGAACCATCTTCCCATCACAACTCTTTGCTTTTCATTGTTTGATTGAGGACCCAACCTATGGCATTCCAGGCAAGTGCCCTACTCCTGAGCACTCTTCTCTAACTTAAAAAAAAATAGGTTTGGCATGAGACAGGACCAGGTTCTAAGAAGAAGCCAGCTCCCTTTAAGAAGGGAGGAGGAATTCCAGGGGGTTACTAGGATCCTTCTTAAAAAACAAACAAACAAACAACAAAAAAAACCCAGCCAGGTGGGAGAGGTGGGGACAAATTATGAAAGAAGGAGATGGTTGAGTGAGAGGAGCAACAAAGAGGGAGAAAAAGAAATGATAGATGATATCTTGATAGAGGAAACCAATGCGAGGTTGGAAAGAGGCCAGATAGATGCTAAGGAAACCTCAAAGAACCCACAGGATGTCCTTGGATAGGTCCCCAACCAATAATGGAGCAGGTGCCTAAACAGGACTTGCCCTATTATCAAATGAATAACCACTCTAAGTGTCATCACAGAACCCACACCCAACAATGATTGGAGGGGAAGGCAGAGATCCATGGATGAGCACTGGACCGAGCTCCCCTTACAGTTGAGTCAGGGAGAAGAAGAGTCTGTATGAGCAAGGGGATAGGGATTATGAGGAGGAGTCTAACAGAGATGGCTGCCTGGAGCTCTGGAGAGCTCACTGAATCAAGAACAGTCCCTGGGGAACCATAGGAAAAAGAGCTAGGCCCACCAAGGATAGGCAACTGTTGACTGGCATGGGCAGTATGTAGAGTCTCGAGGGGTGGGATCAGACTGTCTTCCTGTAAATGGGCTGGCACCTTGGAACCCATTCCCTGGAGAGGAGTGCTTAACCCAGGCTTGATACTGGGATGAGAAATTTGGACCTGCCTGAAGTGGATGCTCCATGCTGAGGTGACCCACCTTGGGACTTCCTGCCCTTTTTTTGGGAGGGGATTAGAGCATGGGGTTGGGGAGAGGGTGAAGGCAGACTGGGAGGAATTGGGGATAGGGAAGAATGGGTGAGCAAGGGGATACGTGGATAAAAGAACCTTTTATTAAATAAGTAAAAAAAATAATAGCCAGGAGAGGGCACATATGGATGCCTAATGCCACCATTTAATGAGGCCATACCCACCTGCTTTCCAAAGTAAGCAAGTGGAGAGGTTGAACATGAACACCCAAGAATGGAAAGAAGCTGAAAACCTACCGTGACAAAGACAGAGGCCAGGAGCAAGCCGACGGAGTAGATGAGCCCTCTGCTGTTCAGGCGAATCTGTGAGGAAGAATTGAACAAGCTCAGGCTTCCAAACCAGACACCTGCTCAGTGTGGCCTTTCAAGCAAGTCAGAGGAGAGAGATCCCAGGTTTCTCCTCAGAATGAAAACAGGCAGTGGGAGGCAGCTGTGCCCTGGTCTTGGGATACGTGCTTTCCCAGACACATGCAGCTGTCTTTGTCAGCTCTCAGCCCAATCCTGTGCTTCAGAGGCATGGCCCCAGCCACACCAGCCCACACGCTCAGATTCACTATCATGCTAGGATTCTTGTCAACAACACTCTCCTGTTGACTTGACCTCTGGTGAGGTTTAGCTTTCTCAAGCTCATTACTTTTAGGATAAATTATATCAATAAGTGATGGGGAAATTTGGATAAATTATTTTTTGTTATTTTTTTCCCATAAAGTTTGTTTGAGAGAGATACTGAGCTACTTGATTTACAGCAACTAGTTTGGGAGTTTAACTGAATATGGCTGTCAATGGCTGGACCTCCACTTGAAAGAGAATTCTTCTCCCCCTTAGCATCTGAAGCCAAAGCTACCTGAGATCCCTCCAAGTGTAGGTACTCCAGTGGCAAGCCTTGCTATGAAATAATCTACACCCTTGGATTCCAAAGAGATCACGGTAGATTCTGCATCTCAACTGAAGAGAATTTAGGATGAAGAATTTGTAAACTTCCCTCAGCACCATCACCTCCCATACCACCATCAGAACCAGTTTAACAGTCCAGTCATAGAAGAGGCCCCCAGAAGAGCTGGCTAGTCCCAAACAAGCCTAAGAACTATGTGGGGAGAAAGCTCATGTCCTCTTATAAGCCATTAGCACTGTTTCCCACTCAGGACTTCTAGCTAAGACTCCCTGTGCCTGGCGAGAGATAGACCATCAGCCATTTAGTCCTTGGAGGTCCTGTAACCAATACTCTTACAAAGTTCAGGCCATTTAGAGAAATGTAATTTCTAAGTCTGCTTCTTCTGTCCCATGTGTTACCTGCTAAACTGTACAAAGCCAGCAGCCAGTTGTTTCTGTGCTCACTTGATGGGAAGAAGCAGACATGTGGATTCAAGTGTGAGGATTCCATCCCCACCCCCATCTAACCCCTATCCCACCCCTCAGTCAATATTCCTACGTGGTCCTGAAGGGCATGGAAGGTTAACCTGTGCTTATGAAAAAAGGAATAAGACTGGCTGATTTCTCTTCCTTCCTTCCTTCCTTTTTTCTCTTGAGACAGTAATTTTGCTATATTTCAAACTCACAATCTTCTTGTTTCAGTCTGCCAAGTGCTGGGATTACAGGCATATGTCCCCACACCCCTATTTGTCAATTGTTTTCTAAGAAGGCACACTGCATAGGAGTGGCTTGGGGCCTCTTAACAAGGTTCAAGCTACTTGTTTCCCTCATTTTAATGTTCCCACTGAGATACACATATGGGAACAGTTTGGGTGTCTACAGATGAATGTGTCAGTTCATCTTTTACCAGACACTCTAATAGCCAATCCTTTCTGCAGAGACCTACAGTGTAATACACCTCACTGAGCAAAGTGTGTCAGAGAACAAATTAGCTGAATTGTAGAGGGAAAGGTGATTAAGACAGGGACCACTATAAACCTGGTCCAGAAAGTATCCACCAAAATCAAAGTATCAATCAACAGACAGCAAAGGCAATCACAACTAGACACATCATTACACAACAGAGATGCTCATTTGCATGGTAAGAATCATATGATGGGACATGGGAACTGTCTGGATAGTGACTCACCTAACTACCCAGAACCAAACAGGCCAATCAGGACTACTCTCATTTGTGTGACTGGAATTACATGTCAGGAAATTGCAGGCCAAGTGGCCAATTTATTCTAAACAAATGAGGATTCTTCTGAAATAGTTTCTCCATAGCCCACAGCCATTTGCAGGCAGTTTTCCTGTAAGCATCATGCCAGTCGTTCTCTTTGCAGGATATCAAATTAATCTGTTTTCTAATGTGGCTAAGTATGGAATCCTTTAATCAATCCATTCAACTCCCCATTACAGTGACCATCTCTATGAGTTCTCCATCTGCTGTCCCTGGCTGGGAAATAGTTGCCAACAACCAAATGGCTTCTTGACTACCAAGGAAACTCATGTTGCAATTGTGACACAGGCTATAGGCTGATGTTACAAATTCAGAGCAGAGAAGTGGAGGACTGGCCCCATCTCAGGCTGGCCCATAATCCGACTTATACTCTCAACCTGGTGTAGACAGACTTCCCCTTTCTCTTCATCAGGTTGGTCTTGGGAGGTCAGTATTGAGGGGCACATTGCAAGTGTATTATAATGATAAAGACACTCTTGCTGGCTGAAGCGGCACATGCCTGTAATTCTAGCATTCAGGATTATGAATTTGAGGCCAGCCTGAGCTACACAGTGAGACCATTTTAAGAAGAAAAGATTCTCTTCTCTAAACATACACCTACTGACTCTGATGGTCTCCACACTCTGTACAGTGGTGGGGAGCAGAGGGTTCCCCAGAGTATCACAGTGGCCAGCAAGGGCGAGAACAGTCTTTGCCGATGTCTTAGCTGCACAGTGTTAGGGTTGTGCATAAACATTAACAAACTGTGAATAAACACTCAAATAAATACTTTGAGATCTTAATTTTCAACACCATATGCATTCTTCTTGAAATGGGGGCTTTGTTTTCCCAGCCATGCTTTACCCTTAGCTCGAAGGTAAAATTTCTAGTAAGAATTATACCTGGCTAACCACTTTCAAAATGAACCACATTATACTCAAGTCTTGTATTCACCCAGGGCCTCAAGGAATAAGTAATATTGCCAAAATACTATGTGTGGCTTGAAAAGATGAAAGATGACAAATTCTTCTAAGGAGTTTCTCCTTTCTTCCTTTTCTTTTGGCGGAGTCCTCTGTGTACCTAGGGGGTGCTGTCACTTTTTTCTTGGTAGAAACCTGAGCTCTTACAGCTTGTGTTTGTTCCTGGATGGCTGACTGAGATTGACTCGCAAAACCTAAAATGTTTGCTGCCTCTTGCCCTTCACAAAAATGTCAGCCAGCCCTTAGCTTAGGGCACAGGTTCCTGATGCCATTTTCTCTGTTTTAAATACCTACTTGGTGGCTCATTTGTTTTGTACAGGCCAGTCAGTTAGCTTCCTTAAACCTCAGTTTTCTGATGTAGAAAATGGGATCAGGTGGTTCCAACTATAGGCATGCTTGGGAGGGTTGTATTCACCTCTATTAAAGCTTCTAGACAGAGCCTAGAATGCAATGCATTCTTAACCATGGTGGGTCATTTGTTTCTAGCTAGTACAAGCTGCTTCTCTGGTTTCTTCTAGAGACTCATCACCTAAATCAATATTGTACCATGGTACAGATAGCAGGGAAGGAAGTTCCTGTCTCATTTTATCATCTGCAGGCAACGTGTTTGATATAGAACTGATGAACACATAATGAATGGTCATGAGGTATCATGTCACATGAGGACTCTAAGAAGGCTCTTTGCTGTAATGGGGACTGGCTAGAAAGAAGTTGGCAGCAGGGAGACCATGGATCAGCTCAGGCAAGTGGTACATTCACCCTCTCCCACTCTGGCTATCCTGCCCCAAATCCACTTGTCTCTTCTGTCTGGTGCGGATCTCTTCCTATCTATAAGTGAAGAACCATCTTACCCATCAGTCAGGACAAAGACTCTGGGGACAGATGGCTGGACTGCAGGTATTTCTTTATTCCAGAACCTCAGTCCCCACCATCTATCTGCCTATGATGCAAAATATGTCTATAGGGGCTCACGCATGTGTGTGCTGAATGATGGAAGGCAAAGGGCAAAAGTAGACATTTCATTAGAGAAAGTCCAAGCAAGAAGAGGGTGGCTCTCAGCTTCTCTTTATAGATAATGACATATTCAAGATATTTTACTTATGTGTATGTGACTATTTGTATGTATATGTGTGGGTGCATGGGTCTCTTTCTTTCTTTTTCTCTCTGTGGGGGCAGAAGAAGGCATTAAGATCCTTAGTGCTGGAGATATAGGCACCACCAGACCACTGGCTTGTTCTATAGTTGCTGGGACCTGAACTCCAGTCACTATGATTGCACAGCAGCAGTGCACAGCAGCATTCTGCTCTGCCAGTCTCCCCAATTTTCCAAATGTTTCAGGTTAAGTATGTATAACTTGCAAAGAGTAAGTCATATAGGACTTAAGTGTATGTCCTACCAGCTGAGTTTTGACAAACGTATGAACTCATATAGCCTACATGTTTTCTCATAATGCAGAGTCTATATTTAGTATAGATAATGTGTGAATTGTATATGTAAACACAAATGATAAATGATACATGTAAGAACATTATATATGACATGAAAGTAGAGATGGGATTAGCTGAGAAATGTAAGAGTAGCATGAGTAAAGGGATGGAAACAGAAGGACTTAGTAGGGGAAGCGTCTTCACACTGCACAACACATCTGAGTGAAATGTCCGTGTGAACCTCACCACTACGTAAATGCAATACATGTTTATATATGTAAATAGAAACATCTATTATCTATTTCTCTACCTGTCTGCCATTCTATCATCTATCTCAATTCCTCAGGTCACCTCGGCGAATGTCTCTGAGGGCAGCAGAACTACTCTCTGGGGTCTGTATGACAGACATGAGCATCAAACTTTGTAATTTTTGTATTAGCTTTGAACAAAACCTTTGGGTTTCAACTCTGCACAGAGCTGAGTTCAGTCACTCCCCCAGCGCCTGCCACACAGAAGCAAGCCTCAGCAAGTTCAAATGCAGGGTGTTTCCATGGCAAAGATGTGCTGAAATCGTGTGAGGCCCACCCATTTCAGATTGTTCAGTCCTGAGGTTTAGTACTGTTTTCATTTCTGGCCTCCAGAAACACTCATTTTCCTCTTTTCAAATCCTTGTTTGGCAAGTTGTGAGGGAGGAAACAGAATTCTGGCGGCTTCCAAAGTCAACAGCACATGCATATTTTTTAGTATGGATGCACACAGAGACTCATTCACACCAAGTTTCATGTATTTTTGTTGCACCCAAAACAGTTCCTGGAACCCCACTGCATTCAAGGATCCAAGAACTAGAGTCTAAAAAGATTACTGTTTCCCATCCCTCCATCCTTCCCTACCCCCAGCAGCTATTACATCCTGATGGTCTGATGTCAGCTCTACCTAGAATCCATGAATTCTCTTGGAAAAATATCAAAGTCTTTTTTTCCTGTTAGTTAGTATTGGGAACACACGTTACATATTGTCACCCCCTCCCCATTTCTTCCTTGTTTTCTGAGACAGACTCACTGTGTAGCTCAGGTTGGACTCTCAGGCCTATGTTCCTGCCTCAGCCTCCCCAGGGCTTTGGATTTTCTTATTGGGCAGTTCTAACTCTTGTTGGGGTATAGTTTCCAGGTAGATGTTACTAACCCTGGCCTTATACTGAGTGATATCACTTAGTCAGAATGTCTTTCCATGAATAATTTACTGGGGTGAAAAAGTGAACACTCTCCCCCACCCCCCGAAAAGAACAAGTTAATTACAACTGGTATTCCTACCTGCCCAACATGCACTCATAAACACAGTGTACTTCACTCTATGGATCTCTGCATGAGGGGAGTGGGGATTTTTATTTTTATTTGGAGATGAGATAACTTAGCTTTAGAGGTTGCAGCTTACAAACCTGGTGAAGGGTCAAGTCTGTACTTGGACTTGGGCCTTAGACTCTAAATTCTACACTTCCTTCTACCTTCTATGCCAAAGGGAAAAGCCAGGGTCTTCCCTTGCCTGTGAATCCTCAGAAGTCATCATTGGACTTTTCTTCCCTATTGTTTTTCTACGGCCCAAATAAATGACAAGAATCACAGAAGCCACAATAGCAGATGCCATTGACATTTTAGTCCATTTTCCATTGCTATAACAAAACATCTGAGACCAGTTTGCTTATAAAAAGTAGATTTTTGTTTGCTTCATTCTGAAGGCTAGGATGTCTAAAACTATGGTACCAGCATTTGCTTGGCATCTGGTAAGGGGGTATCTTCTGTATGACAGTGTGTGTGTGTGTGTGTGTGTGTGTGTGTGTACTTGTCCCTGGCTCTGTGTGTAGGTTATCAAATGGTGGGACAGCAATCATGCTGTCCAAGTCTTCCTTCTTTCCTTTTTCTTCAGTTGTTTTTATGTATTGTTTCATGTACATGTGTGTTTTGCCTGCACAACATCTCTGCAGCCATCATCAGTGCCCACGGAGGCCAGAAGAGGGCTTCACATCCCCTGAGATTGGAATTAAAGAAGGTTGTGAGCCACCACAAGGGTGCTAGAAATCAAACAAGGGATTCTCTGGAAGAGCAGCCCGTGCTCCTAACTGCTGAGCCCTCTTCCCAGCTCCCTTCCTTTTCTTATACAGCTACAAATGACACCATCTTCTGGACAGTATCTAGCCCCATTCACTACCTTTGGAATGCCCTTCTTCCAAACATCACTAACTCATGACTTTGAGGATTACATTTCTAATGATAAGCATTTGGGGAACACATACTCCTCACCCTGGATATCTAGGTGGGTACCAGCTACCTCTCAACATCCAGTGCTTGCTCTGAATCTACAGACATCTTTCTGAACTTCTGAACTGCCAGGCTAATCTCCATAGTGGCTCCCAGGAAAAGGTGCAACCTCAGCTTGCCCGTCCCTGACAAGGCTGTTCAATTTCCCAGAACCCCCATGTCTATTAATGATGGAACAGTATCTCTTGGGGGGGGGGGGAGGACACTTCTGAGACTTAGGAAGTAAACAATGCTTAGAAGTCTGGGAGAGCTGAAATTTAGAAGGCTCTTAAGGCCCTTCTCCTCAATATTATATAAGCATAAGGATTGCCTAGGAGAGGATACTTGTCTAGTTGTCTGCATATTTGGAGAGCTCTGGGGCTGTTGTTTTTGTGGGTTAGCAATGTGCTTCCAGTGATGCAACTGTCCTTGGGTAATCCAGGCCCTTTTAGTAACCCTTCACCCACATTCCTTCACGCAACCCAAGACTCAGTGGTTCATCAAGTTGGACTCTGGTGTGACTGTCACTTTGGTCTGTCACTGCTGCCATAGCTAGAGTGAGGAGACATTTGGTCATGTCTCCCCCAGGAGAGTCTCACACAATGTCCCTCTGTGGGGATGTAGCTCTAGTTATTTGTATGATAACTGGCTTGTTAGTACAGCTGCTGCTGGCTGCCTCCTCATCCTGTCTATGTTCCCACTCCCATAGAGGACTTTCCTGGCCAGAATCAACTCATCTCAACCTTGCCTCGGGATTGAGTCATCTCCAAATCACTTAAACTAATGAATATTGAGACTCAACAGCTTTCCATGTCAGCCTTTACACAATGGAATCATTAAAGACCTTTCCTTTTTCTAAACATCACTGAAGTTTTCTGACATAAAGACTGGAATCCAAGAACCAAATGTATGGAGGATTGGTGATGTTACTTTAGCTCCCAGGGGCTCTGTTACAACAATGGTGACATGTGTCAGCCATTAAAATGCTACTGCACTACCTCCAAGTTATCTCTTCAGTGAAAATGTAGACTGGCTTTTTCATTTTGCTGAGTTCTGTCGGCGGAAAAGCATCCATCTCAGCCAGTTTCAAACTGCCAACAGGACATGCCAACAGGTGGGTTGAGGAGCTACAAACAGCTGCTTCTCTCAAGCACCTATGAAGCAGCTTCTGCACTGAGATAACACTGGGGGTTGGGTGAGGGGTTTTAAGAAAGGGGAGGTTGGTTCTAGCAAGCAGAGTCAGATTCTAGGTACTGGGAAGTAGATGAAGAGTACTTGCTGAGGAAGGTAGGCAAGAATGATGGGAAGACATCAAGAACTAATTGGATTACTGACCCATCTCATAGAAGCCCTCTTCTGGGAGGGAGACGTAGCTCCTGCCCTCTGCTGGAGAGCAGAGGGAAGACACATCAGCGATGTCAGACCTATGCTCTTCTAAAGACCTCTGAAGAAGATGATGGTTGGGTGACAGCTGGCCTTAGGGGGTCTTGGGAAAGGCCCATGGCATTCTTCTGTCTCCCCTGACTTGTTTTCTTGAAGTTTCCCTCCTTTCTGGATGACCTCACCCTTTTTTGTCCAATGACTAATTTTTCTACATTACTAGGACACAGTTCCGGCTTTCTTCTCTATCTACATTTATTTCTTTTCTTAGTTTTAGCCTCTAAAAGGCATTTTACTGCTGTCCACTTGCAAGTATTTCCAGCCACAGAGGCCTCGCTGTGGAACTCCTCACATACTCCACACCAGTCCACTAACAGCTTGACATTCCTACCAGGATGACATTGAAATCCCTCAAACTTGAACCATTGTAATGGGAACCCTGTATTTCTCTTAAATGAATCCCCAGGCTTTTCTCCCTTTTCCAAGAAGGGCACCAAGGTGAGCATCCTTTGCTTTCCTCTTCACCACGCAGCTGCTAGAAAACTTAATTATCACTTCTTCCTTAAAAAAAAAAAAAAAAAAACAAACAAACCAGTTTATCCCCATTTATACCCCAACCATCTCAAGTCACTAGCATCTCATCTTCAGTTTTCTGGCTTGCCATTCACCTTCCTCTCTTGACTTCTTCCAAGATATTTTCCAAACAATATCTTATGAAACCTCAAAATTTAAAGTGAGGTACCTTACTAAAATCTTCAATAGTACTTAAATGTGTAGTAAAATCCAAACTGTTCACAATGGCCAACACGGTACTGAATGGCTGTGCCCTGTCTCTCCCAGTTCATCCTCACTAACACTGGAAGGCTGGTGTACAATGTTTCTGTGTCCTTTGCTCAGTATCTGCTATGTTCTAGCTTTTACAGCTGATACAGCTCTCCTGTATTAGGGTTATAGGTCCCTATTCTGATAGCCTCACAATGGGCAGAAGTATTTTCCTGCCTTTCTGACTTGCAGTCTGGCTGGTGATACATTTTAGCCAGCAGATCATGAGTAGGCCTGGCCTGATAGAAACAAATATTTGAAATGTGCTTGCAGAGTTGGGGATGACTTCTTATGTTTCTGCTTTTTATCTTAAGAATGTCTCTTATGAGGCCATGGTCCAACAAGGGTAAGAGACACTTGGAGCAGAGTCCACTGAAGCCAGGAGCCAAGGCTAAATCAGGCAAGCACTCACCTGTGCCAGCACACAGGTGCATGGGTGAGGAATAGTTATTAACGGATTTATGCTACTAACTTTCAGGACCTTTTGCTACACAGAAGGCATCATGCTGTTTTGAGGATTTTAGTAAGGTAACTCATTTTAAATTTTGCACTAGAGAGTGCAAATGCTTCCTGTTGGTCTTGCTACCACCAGTTTTGATATGGTTCCAGCCCCTTCTTTGTGTAGTTCTCATAGTTTTCTTTTTTTCTTTTTCTTAGCCATGTTCTCACTGAGTAGCCCTGGATGACCTGGATCTTACTATGTAGACCAGGCTGGCTGAACTCATAAAGATCTGCCTGCCTCTGCCTCCTGAATGATGGGACTAAAGGGTTCACCACTAGCCTAGCACCATGTTTCTTGTGAAGGGCAACATGATCACATCTTTACCCCTCAAATCCCTAACATTCTTTTTGTTTCTATGGCTTACAATGTTCTCTGACACATGGCTGCTCTGTCTCCACTTCCTTTTCCTGCCATTCACCTTCAACTCTACCCTTTCTTCTACCACAACCACAGAGCTACCCCAGGTGGCATGGAGTCCACCAGCGTGTGGACCTTCTCACATCTTGGATTTTTACAAGCTGTTTTTTTTTTTCCTATCTACTTGGAAAAGTCTTCTCAAAATGCTTGCTCAGATAATCTCAGACTCAGAAGAAATGATACTTTCTTACCAGCATTTCAGCTCCTCTTGCCCCAGCCTTATACTACCATGCATTCTGCACAATCACCCTCAGCAGGGAAAGCACCACAAGCTTGGGATTTACTTGTATACTTGGCTCCTCCCACAGGCTGTCACTCCAGAAGCACAGCAATGTCTGGCTTGCTTACCATAGCATCTTAATGCATAATAGGTGTTCAGTTAGTGCTGCTGCAAGAGAGAATGAGCTAGCTTTATGGTCTTTTTACCTCTGTGAAGCCTGGAGTAAGCTCAACTCTTGCCTAGAGAAAAGGACAGACTGTCTTCCTTCTACCATTGCTGCTTGTAAGATTTATTGTGCCTTTCTAAACCCTAGCTCAGAAACATGAGTTCTGCCTTGATTTGGAGGCTGACTGCTGACTTCCTTGGTTCTGTTAAATCTCACTACATGGCATGCATCACCTAATGATACAAAAAGCACTCATTTCCCCAACTTTGACTCTGAGGGTTATTTATTCTGGGCACTTAGGTGACTAGTTGGCTTCTGAGCAAGCTGTGGAGTATAGAAATGTCAAAATATGTAGAAGTGCATTTGATCCTCATTGCCAAGTGTGAGAACCTAATGTCAGGCACAGAGCAGATGCCTGGATGGTAATTATCCCATAATTATGACTTGGAAATCCCATCTGGACAAGGTGGAAACATTGCTTCAGAATTGTGGGCAGGTCTCTCCAGAGATTGAGAGAGGTTATTAAACCCACACAAGCTGCTCGAATCTGATGTCAGAGATGTGGAAAGATGGCTTGCTGTTACTGTCATGCTAAATGGAAGGAGGCCCTTGAGTGTCCTTTCTGAAATGAAGCCTCTCTCTTGGGAACAACTCAGGGTGGAGATGAGGGCAGACCAAATGCTTTAATAAGTAAGTTCCAGGTTTGCTTTTCCATGGATCTGTGCCATCTTCCAATTGAGTACTGTGCCTCAGCATGAAGCCACATAGTGATGTCCTGGATAGATAGGCTTGGGGTACTGACCACTTAAGGAATCCCATGAAAGCTAGAAAAATACAGTGATTGAACAAGGGATTTTCCTAATAAAATGAACCAGAACATTCCAACCCTGAGATGGAAACCAATTATAGAAATATCACTCAGATAGGTAGGATCAACATAGTAAAAATGACAATTCTACCAAAAGCAATCTACAGATTCAACGTACTTCCCATCAAAATTCCAACACAATTCTTTTACAGACCTTGAAAGAACAATCTTCAATTTTATTTGGAATAATGGGAAAGCCAGGATTGTCAAAACAATTTTGCTCAATTAAAGAACCTCAGAAGGCATTACCATCCCCAACTTCAAATTATACTATAGAGCCACAATAATAAAAACAGCTTGATACTGGCATAAAAACAGACTTGTGGATCAATGGAATCGAATTGTAGACCCAGACATTAACCCATACATCTATGAACACTTGATCTTTGACAAAGAGGCCAAATATATTCAATGGAAAGAGGATAGTATCTTCAACAAACATGTGTCCTGTGTTTGCCACAAAAAGTACACCCTTGTCAAGATGCTCAACTGCTGGCGATTAAAGTATTTCATTTGAGATAGAGTTTAGCCTTGAAGCTCATCCTAGATCTAGGAATAGAGATACAAGTTTTCCTTAGAAACTGAGGATCAATGCTATGAACACAAATGATGTCACACAGCCAGAGAATGTGGCAAATCTCTCAGCTGCTATCCCCCACAAAAACAGCTGCTATCCCCCACAAAAAGACTGTGCGCCAATTCAACCAAGGAGATAAAACTATTTTCTATTTAAACATGGAAAACTTCCTGCTATATGTAAATAACAATTAGTGCTGAGGTGGTGTATGCAATGCTAAACCTAGACTCCAGCAGAGAGGGTTCGTTGCTTATGCTGTAAAAGGTGGGAAGAGATCCTGGCATGAAGCTGGGTGGGCAGTACATCTCTGCTGACAAGAGTGTTCTAGCTGTGAGGGTTCTTGGGTAGGACTTAGGCAGTTTTTTTTTTTTTTTTTTTTTTTAAAATGAGAATTCTTCTCTCATTAAAATTTATATTAAGTTGAAAGCAAATTATTCAATGGAAATAAAGTTTAAAAGCAGCATTTAAGGTTGGGCCTACAATCCAAAGCTGGCTTGGTGATGGCTACTCTACTGATTCAGTTCACAGCTTTCCCAGACCTTGTTTCTGGCCCATTTACCTTCACATCCTGATTCAGGACGAAGGCTTCCCAATCATGAATACTATCGACAGTTTCCTGAGTACATACTTCAAAAACTGCATAACCACAGATTTTAAATAGTTCTTATGTTGTCAATAGTATTGCAAAATAAGCTTATCACACTTTTTTTGAACTCTTAAAATTCAAAGAAAAGTCTCATTTTAAACAAGAAGTGACTATGCACCTAGGTAACCTAGGTGCAGAACAGAATGAATTTAGACCCCAGCCTTCCTCAATATATACAAAATGAAATCTTGGTTTTCCTGGGGCTTGTAAACAATGCTGAGTTTCTCTCAAAAGAGAGGTCCTTAGAAAGGCACTTGAATGACTATATTTCTGAAATTAAATGAAGGTCTTCCTTGCATTGGCTCTTGAGAGAGCTGCATTTAGATAGATACAAGGCAACCTGATGTACTTTCTTTTACAATCTGCCCAATCAAACTTTCTTTCCCTGTGGCTGGCTGTTGTCCACAGAGAAGCTTGGCTGAGCTGTGTTTTCTCCTCTATGTAGGGATGAAGGAGATTTTCACCACAGGCCCAATCATAGTTGTATAGTTGAGCAGGATGGGCCAAAACAACCTAAATTATGTCATCTTTAGATGGAAAACCTGAGTTTGGGTCTCAGTTATTGTTTTTATGATGTGATCTTGTCACTAGGTATTGAGACTTGGAAACGTTATGTTTCATAGCTGTGAGAATGTCTCATTTTCCATTCTCTACACCGTTGACGGAATGGCAGAGGAGAGAGAAGCGGGGCGATGACGAGGGCTTATCTGTGGTAGAAGGGCTGCCTGACTGAGTTTCAATTTCAGGCCTCATGTCCATGTTTAGTCAAGGAAGACGTTAAGGTTGGTAGAAGGTCCTTGTTTATTTTACTCCTGGGATGAACTATAACTGTTTTAGAGATTTTATCTTCCATGACCATATCCTGTTACCACAGTAACCAAAACAAAACAAATTTGGCTTTTTTTTTTTTAACCTTATTGGGGTTTTGTTTGTTTTGAGAGAGATAGAATATATATATGTATGTATATATACATACATACACACACACATATATATAAAGCATATGTGTGAGAGAGAACAAAAATATGAAGAATATGAAGTTGGGTGGGTATCTGGGAGGATATGGGATGGTATCTGGGAAGAGTTTCAGGAGAGGAAAACACAATCAAAAAACATATTGTATAAAAACAATTTTTAAGTAAAAAATAAAAAAATAAAAACAAACAAACCCCAACCAACAAAGAGGATGCTATGGCTTGAATATAGGCAGTATTCTCCAAAGATTTGTGTGTTAATAGGATGTTGCTAAGGGGAGTAGTGTGAACTCTTAGGGGTGTGCCCACAGGCACTCCTTAGGTCACTGAAGGCATGCCCTTGAAGGAGATTTTGTTTAGTGATAAGACTAAATGACAGGATTAGAGACCCCCCCTGCCCTTTGGTTTTTCAAAACAGTGTTTCTCTGTGCTAGAGGCCTGACTGTCCTGGAACTCACTGTGTAGACCAGGCTGGCCTGCATCATTCTTAAAAATAAATGTTGGACAGGGAATAGTGGTGTATATCTTTAATCCCAGCACTCTAACTTTGAGGCTAGCCTAGTCTACACATCAAGTCTCAGGTCAGCCAGCGCTACATTGTGAGACCCTGCCTATAAAAGTTTGGTCAATGTTTATTTATAGTGTCATATGGAAAGAACACCAACTGATGAGCCACCCCGGCCATTGGGCCTCACCTGGACCTGGGTGGCCTCCTGTTCATGAATGGAAGTATTGGGTGAACCCCAAAGTTCCAGTTTTGCTTTGTTTCCTTTCATTGCTTGAGTGTGTGCCTGCCACCCATGCTGTGATCTGAGGAAGCTCAACTGATGAGACACATCTCCCCCTACTCCATCCCCGCCCCACCTCTCGCCCCATGAAGTTCCTATGGCCAGTATTTGCAGGTAGCATGAAGCCTTCTTCAAACCTCACGCATGACATTTGACAAATTAAAATATGAGGAATAGGCACGGTGTTGTAGGCTTGTGATTGAGGAACTTAAGAGGCCCAGGCAGAATGATTTGGGGTTCAAAGCCATCTTAGGTTACATAGTGAGACACTAACTAAAAAAGCCAGGGATTGGAGATGTAACCCAGTGTAGAGCCCTTACCTAGTATGTACAAGTCCCTGGGTTCACTCTCCAGGACTGCAAAAATAAAGGTTAGTTGTCTAATTAATTAAAACTAAAGTGTAATTTAATTTAAAATATCATTAAAGCCACATCATTATTCTAAACCATAAGATTTATGTACAATGCTTATAGATCTCTAAACATCACAGACTGATGAACAAAGGTGTCCCAGGCTTCACTAATCATAACAGCGAGACTCAAAGCCCAATGAGTGTCCCTGAACAGCAGCATAGCCAAGTACCTTCTGGCAAACCCACATGCTATAAAACCAGGCCACCTTTGAAAAGAAAGTTTCTAATGAGATGTTAAGCAAAATGTGTTTAATCTAATAAGAAGTCAAAAAAAAAGCAACATATGAAATATCCGTATTGTGGCTCTCAGCTGTCTAAAACAAGCTAGAAGGAGAAAATAAGCCCAAATGCTAACAACAGTCTTTTTTGGGCTACACTGTGGGTAATTTAAATTTCATCTTTTGGAGCTACAGTGTCCCATAGGCAGCCCTAACACCATGTGGCTGTATGAACTCAAAGTAATCAAAGTGGAATAAAATTAAAAATCTCCTTCTTTGTTTGTACCAGTCCATACCTAGTGCCTACATGTTATATATGACCAGGGGCTAGTGCATCACCAGTGCTGCTGCCTAGAATTATCAGCACTGCAGAAGGGTCTGCTGTGACCTCCTATAAATCACATTCATGTTTGTCTCAGAAAGAAAATGCATGTACAAAAGTAAAGGTTCAGGCAGGCAAGTTGTAGACAAACCCCAGGTGATGTCTTTGGCATTAGCAAACCTTTGGCATTGCATTTTAAGGACGTGACAAGCCAGCTCTAATGACAGAGCTTAAAAACACTCAATACTATTGTCTCTAGCTTAAGAAGAAGAAATCATGTTAAGTGGGGAGCTGGGTCACTCAGAAAAGCTGCTGGGGAAACCTGCTCCAGGTGATACCCATTAGCTTTTCCTCTCCTTCCTGGGCACATTGCTAAACAAATGAACAAGACCCTTCCTACAAGCTGATGGGCAAATGTGATTTACATGAACAAAGAGATGGGGACAGGCCTGACATTGGCCACCTCTGGGTACTGTCTATTGTGCCCTTGCTTTCTTTACACTAGAGAAGGTCTCAAAGCTAGCAGAGCCACAGGATGGAATTGTATCACACTCTCAGGGTTTCCCATTAAAAGTATTCATAGGAGCTGTCAGAGAAAGATCATCTGCCATGGAATTTTAGCAGGAAATTAGCCATTGCTGGGTTACCCTGGTGAAGTTTTTGAATTGTCTTCAGTATATTAATAGTACCAACTCTAACAAATAAAAGGGTCACTTGGACTTTGGTGCAGCATATGTTAACAGAGCAGGTTTCCCAGGAAGCTTCTGCCAATCCTTGTTTTTGGGATGCTGCTGGGTCGCGGTAATTGGTGCATGAGCAATAAAGGGACATGCTAGGCAAGAGTGATGCCAAGTGATGCCTGGGTGCCAAGACTCACTTATCATAGCTGTTCTTAGAGTGGAAGTGTGCCTGCCTGACCAGCCCTCTATAAATGCTTCAGATTCCAGGGGACGTCCTACCACAAGACAATGCACACATGTCCCTAAAGTTCACTGTTAAATAGAGAGAAAGCATGGCCTGTGCAACTTGATAGAGAAGGAACTAGAAACCTACACCAGACCTTTCTGGACTTTGGCTTTTCCTCCATATCCTTCACTGTAGTAAACCTTAGCTGTAGAGGGATTGTGTTGTTATGTCATAAATAATTGTTCCACCTACTAGTTTAATAAAAATGCTGATTGGATGAAGGCAGACAGGAAGTGTGGGCGGAGCTACTAGACTGGGAAAACTCTGAGTACAAGAAGAACAGACACAGTTGCCACCAGAATGTGACAGAGACACCATGAGAAGACCGAGAAGCTGACAGGAGATGCAGAGAAAGGAAGCTGAATTTTGCTCTGAGAAAAGGTATCGAGCCACATGGCTGAACAAGATGGGTTGAGGTCAGATGAAGGAGTTAGCGAGTCACACTTCATTTTTGTAAGTATTCCTGGCATTCCAGGTAGCTGAGCCAACTCAGCTGGGATGCACCTTCTACAGAGTCATGCCCCTGGGCGTGGCTGCGTAAACCCTGCAGCACTGCATACAGAAGCACCTCCCTGGATGCATGAGGCATACAGAGGCACGCCCTAAATGTGACTACGTAAACCTTTCTCTTAAAAGGGACCCGTGCTTGTTCAAGGGTTCCTCTCTGTCTCCTGGTCTGTCCTCCCCTGCTTCTGCACCCACCTGGAAACTCTCTCTTAAATAAACTCTCGTGTGTGGCCTTGATAGTATATATTTGCTTTCATGCGCGAAACTAACAATTTTCCTGTTGCCTTTTTCTCCATATCCTTCACTGTATTTAAACCTTAGCTGGGATGATAATCTGCTATTGGCTCCTGTTAGCATTCCTGATAGATCATCTAACTTAAAAGATGTTTATGAGAACCCCCCACCCACCCCCACACAATATCTTTCATATAAGACTTTCCTTCAGGAATGCAGAGAAAAATAAACACTCAAAACAAGTATGCCTTCATATGGTTCTTATATATCCTGGCATTTGCCAGTATTTTAGCTTATGCATCAAATTCTTGTGAATATGGTTGATGTGGGTCAATCATAGGAGCTGATTGGCAGCAGTCTTCCTCATTGGAATTCAGAATTTAAGAGGGTTATTGGAATCTGAGACCACCCAGTAGATGACACCTGTTTAAGATGCTCCGCCTAGATGGCCTCTCTCTACCATCTCTTTTTACACGCAACCAGAGAACTAACAAGAGGCTGCGGACAACTCTGGTCCACTGACTGGTTCTACATAGCTCAAGAAGTAAGATGATCTTTACATTTTCAAATGGCTGAAAAGAAATACACACATAATATGACAGAATGAGAGCTTTGATCATTCAAATTTAAGTTCCAAAAAGTTCTGTGGCTACTTTTCTGCCACATCAGCAGAGCTATCTGTGACAGACACCATTTATCCCCAACACCAGCCTATACTTATTCCTGTTTGAGACAGGAAGTCTGCTGACCTCTGTTCTGGAGTCTTGCATGTCTCCACATGTGGGACTTTGGAAGATACGTCCTGGAAGAATTTGCTTCCCTCACAGCGTTACTGTTTCCACACCCCTCCTTTAGTAGGAGACAACAGCTCAGGGTCAAGACTACCGAAAAAGTCTGTTTAGTCCCAATTTAAGAAGTTATGGAGGAAGGTACTCACATAGGATCCATAATCCACAGCCAGAGTCTGCAGAGCCCAGGGAAGACCGAGCCCAATCAAGATGTCAAACACATTGCTCCCGATGGAATTGGACACAGCCATATCTCCCATCCCTGTAAGGACAAGAGACCATTAGTGAGAAAGGGGACCTCAGCAGGAAGCACTCACACGGGACTCTCCTGGGCCTTTGGTCTGGCGGCCTGGTAGTAGTTTTGCTGAACTACATAATTGGTTCTCTCTTAGCCCAGCAGTGGTATGAAAAATGATAGATTATAATACAGAGAACCCACATTTTGATGACTCCTGACTTCACTTCAGATATGATGACAGTGTAAATGATCAAAAAAAAAATCCATGTTTGGTTCCAAGAATACTGGAATTTCTGAGCCACACTTCCAGAAGAAATAAACCTCACAGCATAAACATAGTCCCACAAGCTTGTCACCTTATACATCACAGCACCATTTTATACCCATTCTACCCTGAATTCACTGCTTCTTAATAACTGAGTAACATAAAGATAATGCCATCAGTAGAATTTCCCAAGGAAATATGACATAGTGCTAAATTTTGTTAGTGCTATTGCTTAAAATAAATGCCTTCTAACATTTATCAAGCATAAAAATGAGAATGGTTTCTGGGAAGGTTGTCCCTGTAGACAGTGTCCACCTTGTTAGTTAAGTTTTAGTTTTGAGATGGGGAAGCACCTGTCATGTGCTGAGAACTGACAGCTAGCGGCTTGGAGGCGCTATATTATGAGAGAGCTTAATTATGGGGGGTGTGGTCTTCTATAAGCCTTGGTTTCCTTCTCTATAAAATGGATGCACAATTGTTTATACCTCTTAGAGTTGTTGAATAAATAAGATGCCTCCTTTGCTCCAGGTTAGCTATTTTTTAAATATTCATTGGTATTTTATAGTTAATGGATGGTAATAATGAACAGAAGGGGTTGTGGCTGCCAGGGCAAGTATCTATGCCTTACTCAGAGATGTCTTCTGCCTCTTTTTCTTACTCCACTGATCTCAGGAAGCCATCTGGCCAACATGGCACTGGAGTTGACATCACCCACCTCTCCTTCTAAGGAGGATCTGTTGCCCCCTTCCTTGCCACATGGGGCAGCCCCACCAGGCAGAGAATCCTTCCTTCCTTCCCTCTCTATTTCCACTGTCCCCAGAGATCCCACCTTGTCTGGCCACGATAAGGCTGGCCATGCAGTCGGGCACACTGGTTCCAGCAGCCAGGAAGGTAATGCCCATGATGACATCAGGGATCCCTAAGGTGTAACCGATGATGGTGACCTTGGAGGAAGCAGGAAGAGGCCGTGAGTCAAGAGACACTCTGAGCTACCTGCACTCTGCACTCTGAGTTCCCTTGGATCAAGATGGAGAAAAGTCTCTGATTTGGGCCATCTTTGGGGGTGGGGGATGGGACAGCATCTTTTCTGGATTTTAACCCAGGACTGTGTGAAGATTGTGTGGGTGAGACCTGGACTGCTGCCCTCAGGATGATGCTTTGACAAATCTCAGGCTTTTCAATGAAAGGTAAATCTATCATTGGTTCCTTTCTGGTGATATTTGCACATTGGAAAAAAACCCTAGAATTTAAAAGATAAGACAATATTGAAAGAAAACACTTAAACTCAAGATGGCCCTAAATGATTAGGTTGCCAGGCTGTGCTATACATATAAGCAGTGTGCTCACAGATCTGTGATGGGGTAGACAAGACCTAGAAAGGGGCTGACTTTACAGCTGGTCTTGTCAGGGAGATCCTATCCAGTTTTCCCCATCCTCTCTTCCTTGAAGTCAGTGTGGCAGTTAATTTTGCTTTGTCAACTAGACAAAGCAAACTTGAGAACGTGAATCTCAGTTGAGGAAATTGCCTCCATTGGATTGGCATGTGGGGACATTTTCTTGGTTGATAATTCATGTAGGAGGGTCCTGTCCACTGTGGGCAGTACCATCCCTTAGTAGTGGGATATATAAGAAAAGTCACAGAACAGCTTGGGAGCAACAGAGTAAGCAACATTCTTCCATGGTTCCTTCCTCCAAGCTCCTGCTGTGAGTTTCCTCCTGACTTTCCCCAAAGATGAACTGTGGCCTGGAAATGTAAAATAAAATAAATGTTTTCCTCCCCAAGTTGTTTATGATGTTTACCACAGCAACAGAAACAACTCTCATTATCAGCATCAAATTCTTTACCATAATTGCCTTCTTCTTCTTCTTTTTTTTTTTTTTTTTTTTTTTTTTTTTTTTTTTTTTTTTTTTTTTTTTTTTTTTTTTTTTTTTTTTAGTACTTAGGCACTGGGCTAAATGTTCAGTTTTAGCTTTCTTAATTCTCACAACCATCTGTTCTGAGTGTCTGCTATATTCTTCCCATTTCTCAGATGAGGAAACTGAGAATAGGGAGGCATCTGCCCATGTCCCACAGTGGGTGCCAGAGAGGGCTCTGTGTTAGGCAGGTGTGCTCATCTGCAAGGCAGCTTCTCAGTTTCCATGGAGGCAGAATGCAAAGGGTAGGTTGCCATCACCCAAGGCATTGCTCAGTGACATAGATGAGTCCCCAGCTGTCCCCAAATTTCAAGAGGAAAAAAACAGGGTAGCAGGGAACCGGCAAGAGAAACGATGACAGAGCCAGGATTCATTGCCAAGTAGACAGAAAAAGAGACCGATGCCTTATATGCGGCTTAAGGAAATGGGTCTTGTAACACATGGAACTCTTAGGTCATCTCAGGGTGCCACTGAGGCATTCACACTTTCTATAACATCTTGGGAAAATGTAAACCATGTGTTGCAGGGAGTTCATTCACAGCACTTCTAAACCGGTGGTGAATGGATGGAGGATGTGAGTGCAATCCATTCAGATCCAAACCAGAAAAAGTTCTCACTGTCACTCTGTGCTGAATTTAGCACAGCGTGGCCTCAGGCTTCTGACGTCTGTCTCCAGGGAGGGAAGGAGGACGCCGAAACACATTTGTCAGTGTTGTTCTTGAGAGCCTTTGTAAAACACTGCTGCCGCAGCCTGACCAAGCCACAGGGACCGTGGCCTGGCTCCTCTGTTTCCCTGCTTTTAGGATGCCATCGTAGAGTCTGGGATTCTAAGGAGCTGATGGCTTCGGGAAGCCCAGCCCAGGTCCCTGACTTCTGAAGCAGTTGCTCACTATCAAGAACTGAATCCAGATTAGTCAGTTAGTTCCCTGGATAGTGGACTTTAGTTAGACCTTGGGTCAGGGACAGCAATGATCCTGTCTCCCACACCTGAATTGAAGATGACATGCTGTGAGCGAGAAGCCTCTAGCCATAATACTTCCAGTTGGAAAACTTCATTTGCCTGTGAGGTTGAGGCCAAGAGTACCTATGACTTTCTTATGCCAGCACAACAAGTTTGCTATTACCTCCAAAATAATCTTTCCAGAATTCTTTTAAGCTTTAAGTTGAAACTCCTGAATTTATATTGCCTTTCTGTCAAACACCCAAGTGAGGTTAATTTGGATTTGCATAATTTGTCATGGCTTTTAATTTCTGCCCAACTCCAATTCTGATGGATTAAGTTTGCTCCCCAGTTAAGAAGTATAAAAATGAGCTGTCCGCATTTCCAAAAATGACTCTGGGGCAGAGCTCCTTTGAGGCCCCATAACCTGACCCAATCAATGGATCATTATTTTAACTTGGAAGGGACCCTTGAGCAGTCAGCTAAAGCAAAATGTCTTTTGCCTGTGACTCCGCTGCTGTTCTTCCACTACAGACGGGGATTAGTTCGCCCACACTTGGCCACTGGAGTGTGGAGAAGTAATAGTAAGACAAAGTGTCACCAGTGTCACTTTTTTTAGTGTCAGCATCTAATGTCTCCACTTTACTCTTCCTAGGATAGTACCAGCCCAAAGAAAAAGTCAATGAAAGAGTAGATGTCCCCAGCCAGCTATCTGAACCAAAGGTGGCTGACCTGCAGCTGCATCCAAGTTGCAGAGGTAGTCACAGTGTAATTAAATCAAACTGGCCTATGGCTATGTGAGCAGAACAAACGCCATTTTAACTCTCTGAGCAAAGGTGTGGGTTGTTATGTAACCTGCTGTAGGAATAACTGGCTGATAGAGTTACTAGGTGTAACTCCAGCTCTTATCCATCTCTGGCTCAGTATACATTTTGCTCTGAAAGACCTGGCGATGTCCAGGGTCCCTAATACACTCACCATCCACACCATCATGTAGGAGAAGGCTGCGATCCATAGTGTAGAGGAAGCAAATGTCACCATAAACCACTTCTCCCAGTGGGGTTTGTTGCAATTGGGGACAGTGAAGTACAGGACGAAGCTCAGTGGCCAGGTGAATGCCCATTTCACGGTTTCCAGTTTGCCAGCTGAGGGGAGAAATAAACAAAAAGAAAAGAGCTTCATTTCTTTGTTCTGGTAGCCTTCATGTAGCTTTCCCTGGAACTAAGTCTTATCATATATCTCTTTTCATAAAATGCTTAAACGGTTTCCACCACCCCCCAAGCTGGACACACAAAATCAAAGAGAAAAAGAGAAGTTCTGTACTGCCTACCTACTAGTTAGCTCTTGTAAATAACTGTGTTATTCAGATAATACTGGGCTGGGAGGCTCTAACACATGGGCCAGGTGGGAAAAGGCAAGAACAGTGCTCACAAAAGGGCGGTGTGTGTGTATAGGTGTGCCAGTGTGGGGAGCTGCGAAGATCAGCAGTTTGTTCTCCACTAATGGGTCCCAAATTACAGGGCCAGCCGACATGGCGCCACCTAATGAAAGTTCTTAGTGTTGCATTCTAAGCTGAAAAGGGTTTGCAATGGAACACTTGCAGACTTAAAAAAGTAAAGAACAAGGTAACAGATGCCGGTGATGCCTGACTCTACCATCCTGCTGCCTAAGTACTTTCACACCAGAAACACCCAGAAATTCCTGTCATGAATTCCTTGTAACTTCAGATTTGACAAATAAATGAACTCAAATCCTTTGGTTTTCATTACAATCCCACTCAGATTCTAATTAGCCTAAGGATGGAAAAAAACATATGAGCATGTGTGATATCCATGTCAACTGAGACACACAACATCCCCCACCTTCCAGAAAGCCCTATGTGTCTCTTTCTAGTCAACCCTCACCTGGCCGCCACATCAGCTTTTGTTCATCCCCAACTTGAAAAAAAAAAAAAAAAAAAAAAAAAAAAAAAAAAAAAAAAAAAAAAAAAAAAAAAAAAAAAAAAAAAAAAAAAAAAAAAAAAAAAAAAAAAAAAAAAAGCCTTTCCTTTTGCTTACCGCATTTGGTTTTAGATTGATTAAAATGCCATTAGTTTATTCATTTTAATTGCCTGGAATATTCTGGCTTGCTTGCTTATCCTTTCTCCTGGGGTTGGGCATTGGGTGGTGGCAGTTGTAATGCATAATAATGACCTTTGTCCCAGTCTTCTGGAGAGCATGGCTTTGTTCTGGCTGAGGGGAAAGCTGCCAAGGCATGAGGTGTGCATCTACCTTTTTACTAAAGAATTGAAAAATAGTTTCCCAAAATGATTGAACAATCTCATATCCCCATCAAAGTTAAGGAGGTAATTTCTTGCCGCCTTATTGTGAACAGTTATTAATATAAGGCTTAATGCAATTTATTTAATCTCTTCAAACCCATATGAAGTCTATTTCATATTAACTTCTTACTAACCTCTGTTTTTAAACTACATAGGAAAGGTTCCTATCGCTGCTGGCACCAGCTTGCCCCATCAGATGGGCAAGGCAGAACAGTCTATAAGAAGAGTGTGGCTTCCTCATCAGATAGCTCTGGGGTGCTGTCCTCTCTGGTTTAGGAGCTGTTCCAACTTTGTGTTGGTTAGCTGTCTGTTTTCAAGTTGACACATGCAAGGGTCATGTGGGAATCAAGAACTTCAGTTGAGAAAATGCCTCCTTCAGATTGGCTTATAGGCAAATCTTTTCTTGTGGGGCATTTTTTTTTCTTGATTAATTACTTATGTGGGAGCATTGCTACTCTTGGATAGGTGGTCCTGGGGTGTATAATAGTAGGCTGTGAAGCCATGGCGGGGGGTGTTGGGTTAATCCTTTTGTATACTGTGTGAAGATGTCTCTGTTTTACCTTTTGATTGGGTTAATAAAAAATTGTCAACAATTAGGCAGGAGAAAATAGGTGGGATTTCAGGACAGAGATGGGAACTCTGAAAAAGAATCTGAACTAGTTGCAGCAGAAGCTGGGCATATGATACTGAAGAGAGATGAGGAGCCATGTGGCAGAACGGAGATTAATATAAATGGATTAATTTAAATTTTAAGAGCTAGTTGAGGACAAGCCTCAGCTAAGATCAAGCTTTCCTATTTAATAAAATGTCTCCTTGCTATTATTTGGGAACTAGAACTCCAAAGAAAATCTGATTATAGAAGGGCAAAGCAGCAAGAAAGATTCTCATGGCCTCTGCTTTGGCTTCTGCCTCCAGGTTCTTACCCTTGAGTTCTTGCTTTGGCCTCCCTGAAGGCTGGACTCTGGGACATGTAAGGCAAATAAACCCGTTCCTCCTCAAGTTGGTTTTGATTAGTGTTTTATTGCAGTGATAGAAACCAAACTAGAAGAGTTACTGCAAGTCATCAAATCTTACTTTTATTATTTGTCAAGTGCAGATCCAGTAACACTGAGCTCACAGAGTTCTTGGGAGATATTAGAGACAGATGAGGGTCTCACCTTTCCCTGGGGGCACAAGGTAAGTCTTAAATATTGTTAAAAGTCTGTTAAATTGATTCTTAGCATCCATGAAACTCTTATTGTAAGCTTTTCTCCAGAGTTCATTTTCCTGTACATAAACAAAGTCAGGGAGGAGATGGGGCAACTGGACTGGTCAACTAGCAGCTCCTGGTTTCTTGTGCTGTCCTGGCTGCCTTGAGACCTTAATGGCCAGCAGCATCAGTTATTCAGACAACCAGACACTTTGAGGAAACCACACAATGATCACAGCTAATTGCTGCAGCTCCTGAAGATACAGCTGCGATTGGGCTACATCAAATAGTTTGCACAGCCATTTTTCTGTTACAAGTTTCCTTGAATGTTAGATGATAATGTAGAAATTTCTACCCAGGCCAGAGGGAGGGCACATACTCTGGAGATCTAGCGAAAGGGTTGCTATGACTGACACAAATACAGACCCTTCTAATTGCATGCACGTTGGGCCTTGGTTGATGCAAATACCTTCATTTGCATGTGATGCATGCTGTGATTAGAGCAAATACCACCTCTCTGGCTGTATAAACAGGTAATATGGTTCAGTGGGTTGGCTGGAAGAGACCCTCTTATGTGTCCTCCCCTGATATTTTAATATCAGGCTCAAGGAAAGGCCTCTCTCAAGGGCTCTTTTCTTGTCTACACTCAATAGTGTGGGCTGAGCTGGTAACAGGAAGTGGCAGAGACAACAGAGCACCAGTGGCAGGTTCACTGACAGCAGAACAGTCAGTCAGAAGGCAAAGGTGGTAAGGCAAGAGGCTTCTTGAGAGCCAAAGAAGAGGCCGCTGAAGATTCAGAGAGAACAAGGAACATGGGGCACAGTAGGCATAAACAGAACATAGGACAGTCTGAAGAAGGACAGGAAGATGGGAAGAGCCAGAGAAGAGAAACCCAAGGCTCTGGCTGCAGAAGAGTGATCTGTGAAGCCCTTAGGGTGAGAGTCTCAGACATCCAGGCTGGAGAATTGTAACTGAGGATGCTAATAAGGGCTGAGAACTCCTCATACTCAGGCCTGCCTGCATGAGAGAGCTGCAACACTAGAGGGCGCTACCTGCAACTGCCTCCACTTGCCTAGTGCTGCTGGTTGCTGCTGCATGCACTAAAGAGATACTAAGGCAGCCTCCCAAAGAAACTTTCTGCAGGCTTCCCAATGACTCCTAGCCAGGAAGAACAAAGGACTCCAGTGAGCTGACTGGTAACATTAGGACAGGGGCTAATTGCTGGCAACTCTGCAAGCTGCCCTAGTCAAAATCCAGTGAGTCATTCTTGAGTCTTCTTTAATTCTGAGGTCTAAACTTGACACCTGCCCAGGGCGTTTCTTCCATGGCCAACTCCCTTCAAGGTGGCCTGCCTTCCTAAAGGGAAATGCCTGCCATACCTTCATCTGTTTGCTGCTTGCAGGCCAAGGGAGAATATTTAAGAAGAAACCTGGTTTAGAACACTCCCCTGCTGTCTACCATTTTTACACCACACTCCGTATCATGACCAATGAAGCCCTGCCTGATTTGGCCCCTGCCTCTCATTCTCCCTGCTCTGACATAATCCACCCATTATTCAGACATCCTAAACATTTTTCTGCCTCAAGTAAGCTAAAAAGTATTAATAATACTAGCAATAGAATATTAACAACATCAATTTCCAGTATCACCAGAAATGTTAAAAAAAAAAAAAAACTTACTTGGTTTTAAGAATCTAAACAAAATCTATTAATGAAGACAAAATATTATTAAAAATCAGTCTTTACCTACTGGGTGATATGTGTCTCGCTGGATTTAACTTGGGGAAGGTCAAGGGGACAATGAGAGCCTAGTGCCCATCTAGATTGCTCGGCAAAGGATTACAGCGTATGGGTGTTTTGTGATGGGCTTCCAGCACTGCAGGATTCAGAGTAAGGCCAGATCTTGGGGTCTCATGTCAGTCCTTCTCTTGGGCATCAAGGATTTACCTACCTGGAGCTCTGGGGGAATCCCCTTGCTGGCATTACATCAGGGGCAGATAGGCACAGAGACAGAGAAATAAACAGATTGATTTCACATGGACTCCTAATCAAGAGTGACAACTGAATAGGACAAGACATGATCCCAACTTGGATTTCTTATGGTTTTGGTTGTGAGCCTAGCCTTTAACGGCTGAGCCAGCTCTCCAGCCCATCAACTTAGATTTCTAAGATTCCCCAGAAACTAAAAATGAGAGAAGAGATGAGGTCAGAACACGGCACTCTGAGAGAGCGAGGAGGCTGGGTTGATTAGAGAAAGCTGCAAACAGTGTGAGCTGGTGCCACCAAGGGCCAAGTTCCCCTCCACTGTTATCAGCTGTTTTGGCTTGGCACTGAAGGACATGAAATCAGGAAAACAGTTTCCCTGCCGTGACACTGTACAGTCACACTTACATTCTTTTTCCTTGGTAAATCGGTAGAAACTCAGAAAGCAGTGTCTAAAATATGACTTTAAACACAAGAGAACAGGTTTAATTCCTTGAGCAGAGCAAGCAACATGGAAAGGGCATTGGAAATGAAGTAGAGGAGGGGTGGAGAGGGAAGGTGTACATTTCAGCTAGCTTTAAGGTTTATTTCTGAGGAGGAGGAGGGGAGATGTTTCCTCTCCTGAGTCAGCATCATATCTGGGCATTTACTATAATTTGTTCCACACAGGGCCCCAGAGGAGATGTTTATTAGAGCATGTGTTGGGTGCTTTCCAAGCAATGTTGTACCAGGCTAGGACACAGCATGGGTCGGAAAGAGCACCTTTTTTCTGTGGAGGCCATATGCTTGCGGTGATGCAGCTTCAGAGAAGTCAGCAGTGACTGGGAGGCACAGCCGGGGTGCCAATTGTCAGGGTTTTTCCCAAGGACTCTGCTTTGGAGTTCTATTGCTGACTAAGCTCTTAAGAATGCTTAGATCAGGCAGAGAGAAGAAGAAGCTGTGCATTACTAGACCTATGATAAACATTCACTTCTGTTCCAGTTGCACAGAAAACAAAACTACACATTTATGATAGGAAAAAAATCCATCTAACAAAATACAATTTTATTTTGGTGGATTTCTTTCCAGTGTGTTGTTTTATGGAAATGTGTTTACCTTACACATCTCCATTTGTAAATAACAAAAATTTCTTCACTCAAGAATATATGTATATTTATGTGTAGGTGCACAGATACATGTAATATATGGGTGTATATATAATGCATGTGTATTTAATACACACATAAATTCCATTTGCATCTATAAGCAGTTATATTAATAAAATGTATATACATGTGACAATCTTAGGGACTACTAAGAAAGGCACGGGGGAGTAGTGTATGCAGGGTCAATTGCTGCACAGAGGGTTGGCTCAGGTGGGACAGAACAAGATGATGTAAGGTTTCAGAATGGAATCTGATTTCAAACCTATGTACTGTTTCTGTAATTTTCCATTTAATATTTTCAGACCATGGATAGTGGCTGTGGTTGACCACAATTAACCATGAGTGAGTGAAACCACAGACAGTGTGTGTGTGTTTTCTGTTGAGATAATCTACTAACTACTAGCAATTTAGCTTTGGCAGGTGCACAGGAATCTGGACGGTATTTCTTTATTAGAGTTTGTAAGTGCCTATCGAGGCTCCTGTTAGGGAGGGGCGGGGAGTCAGGAGCAGTTCTGCTCTGATTCGGAACTGTTACCTGCCCCTCCCCCTGGGTACAGGGAGAAGTGCAGCAGGGCCTTGCACCTAAAAACAGTACAGGACTGGGAACTCCAGACTCACATCCACTACTACTCAGTGGGCTTCCAGGTTGACCACACAACACTTGCTTAGGCAGACCTCAGGCAAGCGCTGTCAGCCCAGGGGAATTGGACACACTAGTTAATATTAGAATGACTGTGAACGGGAATTAGACCAGCAGGCTTTTCACGAAACTAGCAGAAACTCTTTGAAGGTCTAGCAAGGACACACAATTCTTTGGGGGTTGCTCCTCATGTTCTGCTAATGGGTGGGCGTGACAGACATGGTTACTGGAACATTCAAGAATATGTCCTACAAGCCAAGGTCCTGAGAGCTTTTATATGCCATGCCTCTCCTCTATCCAGCATGCCAGGGACAGTTCCTGGCTAGTCCCATGGTTCCAAGGACTATCTTTTTCATGGGCCTGTGTCTCCTGTGGATGTTGCTCTGCAGAGAGGGAATGTGGAAAATGCAGGGTCCTGAATAGAGGGAAAGAGAAAAAAAGAACCATAGAATCTGCCAGAGCCATCTTGGCAGGGCTCTTTCAGCCAGGATGAAACATCAATGAAGCGCCTCTGCCCGTGGGCACCACACTGTCTTGTTGGCATGGGTCATATGCATTTCTACCTTAGAACTAAGGTCCTGCCACATGGCTAAGAAGCTAAGGGAGGACCTTCTTCCACAACATGGATTTGCTCAAAGTACTCCTATTTCACCCCCTGCCCATGTGTCCTCATCTTTGGACCTTTCATAACAGAGCCCTGCCCACCGCAGACACTTCATACAAATATGTTTCTGCTTATCAAGAGACTCTTTTGGAACAGAACAGCAAAAAGATAGCCATATTAAGACCATCTACCCAGGGATCCCCAGCTATATCCCTTCCCAAGGCTGGATCAAGGACCTCTTACAGGGGGGATCAAACGGCGTGTATGGTCCTTCATCATCATCGTCATCCTCCTCTTCCTCTTCATCATTCTCGTTGTTCTCATTGTCTTCATTCTCGTTCTCTGTTTCATTGTCAGCCTCAGCAATGATGTCATCCCTCCGGGTCCCGTTCACACCCCTGTCTGGAGCACTGCTGGGCCCTGTTCCGTTCTCCACAGTATGTTTAACTGGCATTTTGATGGCCACTTCAGATTCCCCATTGGCATAAGCCCTGCTGTTTATCAGTCTTTGCCTCTGAAAATAGAAAATGACCTGTCACTATAGTCAGAGGGATGGAACACACGGGCAGGTAGGTCTTCCCAAGTGTTGACAAGGAGGTTCATCCTGAAGACTCCGGAGCCACATGTTAGGAACTTCCTGAAAGTACAGATTCAGACAACCTCCCTTCTTCGGGAGGGAAAATTAGCCTTGTAAATGACCACTGGAACTTCAAATTCCCTTTGGGAAAATTTCTACATCTGGGTGAACAGTTCTTTGACATCTGGCACTGTGACATTATCTTTCTTCTCCAGACTGTGGGGAGACCTTTTCTATATTCATGCAGCTACAGCACTGTGCTCAGAATAGCGTGTTTATGAGGCTGCCATTCCAGGGAAGGGCAAAGGCCAGGGACTCGGGCTTGTTTTAAACTATGGTAACTTTTACTTAGCAACTTTGATACAAGTTTACAAGATGGAGATATATTCAAATAGAAGAAAACAGGTTTAGGCTGGGGATATAGCTTAGCAAGTATAGAGTATTTGTCTAGAAAACATGAGATGCTGGATACAGTCCCTAGTACTACATAAACTGAGTGGTAACACGTGCATGTAGATATAGTACTCAGAGGCTTAAGATACTCTTTGGCTACATAGTGGGATTGAGACCAGCCTGGACTATGTGAGATCCTGTTTCAAAAACATTTAAAAAAAAACAGCAAGTAGAGAGGTGTAGTGGGATTATGCTGGTAATATTGTACATATTTGTCCTGCCTATGGGTTTAATAAAAGCTGATTGGCCAAAGGCATACAGGAAGTGTGAGCAGGGCTACCAGGCTAAGAAAAGTTGGGAACATCTCGGAGCAGAGACAGATGCCACAGAGTCACCAGAGAGACAATGCAGATGCCAGGAGACACAGAGGAAAGAAGTTGAAATGCTGCTCTGAGAAAAGGTACTGAGCCGCATGGCAGAACAAGATGGGTTGAGTTCAGATGAAGGAGTTAGTTATATGCCTGGGCCATGGGCCCATCAGTGTAAAAATAATATAAGCCTGTGAGTGATTATTTGAGGCTTAGCGGGCTTGAGAGTGGGTTCAAACCTCTGGTCCAGGCCTGGAAAGTCTGGGCTAAAAACCTCATACAACAGAGGGGACCAGACTGTGTCCCTCAATACACTTGGGACAGGAAGAGGCCTGGGCACAGATGGTTTCTGTGGGCAAAGATGCTTGGAAAGGGATGAAGGACAGGTTTCTGTTAAACTCTTAGCCAGGTCAGCTGCATCCTTTAAATCAGAAAGTACTTCCCTGCCCCTCCCTTCCCTTCCTTTTCCCATCTCCCCCCTTCCCTTCCTTCACTGTGTGTTTCTAGATACCTCATTGATCAACATGCGACTGGCCATGGAGAGCCGGGTCTTCGGAGGAAAGTGGCTTGTGATCATAATTCGAAGGCCAGCCTCAGAGAAAGAGAGCTGGTGTGGGTAGGCCGACAGCAGCTCATCCACCATGATCACGGACGCTTTGCGGTGGAAATTGGCTAGGGAAATGTGAAAGAGAAAATACAATAGCACAGAGCCTAGGAGAGAGGCATCCCTCTTCCCTCTGATTCTCCCTACCTCACTCCTTCACACCTTTGCACTTGCTCATCCACCTGTCCATTGGTCCATCCATCCATCCATCCATCATCCATCCATCCACTCACCTCCCTTCCCGTTTCTTCTCTTCCTCTCCCTCCCTCTTTTCCTTCCTTCTCCATTACTCTCCCCTCTTCTTTCCCATCATCCTCTTCTTCCATTTTTCATTCTTTCCTTCCATCTATATATACACTGAAGGTTATAATAATTAAAATTAGGGGTCACATTTAAATCATGGGTCACATTTGATAATTTGTTTGAAATGACTTGAGAGTACTCAAACACCACTCATCACTATGGCAGGAATGAGCAGAGTAGGAGAATTCCTCCTTGTCCTCAGAGAGCTATTTTCACACCACTAAGATCTGAGTCATGGGAGAGACCCCAATAACCTTTCATAACCCATCATGCCCATGCATAATAACACAACTGTACTGGTCAATGGTGTAGGTTTGACTTATGTTTCAGGTGGAGGTCATGGTATGGTTATGTACACATTCCTGCATGCATTCTGTGAGCAGAATAGACAAGGGTGAGCTGTCCACACAGAGGATCAATATTTAGGAGAAGACTTCAGACAAGCCTTGCACAATATGAAACATTCCATTCATGCTTGAGCCCTCTGTCTTTGGAAGAACACTGCACATCCATTGCTCATAGGTACATGGTTATAACCTCTTTTAGTGCCTACTCCTATTTTCCAGGCCATGGAACCATAGAATGATCTGTTATATCATTATAATAATTACCTCTCCCTGCTATGTGTGTTTGTATGGGTATAGTGTGTGCTTGTGTGGATTCACTTGCCCATGTGGGTGTGCAGGCCAGAGGGTGATGTCAGGATGCTGTCCTCAATTTCTTTTCTACTTTATTTATTGAGAGAGGGTATCTTACTGAATCTGGAGCTTGTAGTTTTAGCTAGACTGGCAGGCTGATAGGCTCTCAGGGTCTCCTTTCTGCCTTCCAACACTGGTGTTACAGATGTATACTATCTGTGTGTGCTGGGGATCCAAACTCAGGTGTTACTGATATATGCTATCTGTGTGTGCTGGAGATCCAAACTCAGGTCCCCACTCTGTGGCAAATTCTTTGCCCACCAACTCATTTCCCTAGGTCTAGCATCAATATTATTTAGTTTTTCTCAAGAGTTCCTTTTCTGGTTATAAAGTACTTAGAATAGAGAAACTAAAGAAACTCCTCATGTGGAATTAATAACATCAAAGTCTTTCACTAAACATACATATAGTTCTTCAGAAAAAATATATCAAATATTTAATCTCAAAATAAATTATCAAGAGTCTAAAGTTAGAAATAGAGTTGAAAATAACCTGTAAGGTTTCTAATTTATTCTTTGTTGTTTCCCTTCAGAGTGACCATATGGGACACATTTCAAAGAGAAAATTAAAAAATAAAAGAAAAATGAAATACATTCATGGCAAAATTACACAATTTTTTTAATGTCTTGTACAATGTTATTTATCACAGAGTACCATGCTGTTTCCTCTAGCATAATGACAGACTTCTAAGAGCCTATTAAATACAAGAATCACTTCGAAAACAAAGGTAATTTTTCTCTCCTTCTGTATCTTGGAACCTGAGTTAATGTACTCTGAAAGAGAATTTGGATATAGGTGATATTAAGTAGCAATGCCTGTTACTATGAAGCATTGTGTTAAGTCTTATACATACATATTTAGTTGACCTACTCATTACAGAAATGATGTCTACCACTCAGGCTCAGGGAGGTTAAGTAACCTTTCATGGCCACACAGCCTTAATTCACATGGTCTTCTCCCTGCCTCTGCTGGCCCCATGTTCCCATATAACCTCCATAAAATGGATTCCCCAGGAATTTCAATGGATTCAGGTGTGGCCTATGAGGCACAGCAGGAGAGTTGGCCTTCTCTGTTTTCTCATGGTCAACTGGAATGCCAAGCTATGGCTATGTGCTACACTCACACTGAGAAACCCATCCTGGATCTAGGATTTGATTATTTACCTTTCTTAAGTAGCACCACAGTTGCATCACAGTTGCTGCTGTCATCGACTTCAGCATTGTTGGCCAATCCATTGACCATGTTCCCAGCACCCTTTGTCTTCCTTTCAAAACACTGATGTATGCACGAGTTGTATCTGAGCAAGCATAAGCAGAGAGAATCCATCAGTGCCTGCCCTCTCCTTTTCCCGACTCCACAGCACCCTTCCTGAGTTCTTCCCATCTGGATGATGGAGATGTCCTGTGCCTGAGCCTCATGATCTGAATGCTACTGCTGCCTGGTTATCTAGACCTACTTTGGTTTTCCACAGGTAGAGATTTTTTTCTAGATTCGTTGTTACTGGTATTCTCCCTTTAGATCCAGTTGGCTTGTGGCTTTATGACAGTGTTCTGGGCTCTAGTGTTTTAGAGTGGTGGTTAGGAACCACCAAGCAGTGCTTTTGGCATGCTGGAATAGATTAGCATTGAAGGGAAGCAGTATTGAAGGTTCCTAGAATGGCTTGTGCAAGAACGTGTTCTGGTCCCTTTACTCTGAAGTTTCCAAGAGGAAATTCTCAAAGCTCCAAGGGCAAAAGCAGGGACAGGAAATGGAGCACCGTGGGCCACTATTGCACTTTCTCTCATGCAAAGATCTTAACACTTACTGGCCATGATATTGCTTTCAGAAGCTGCACCTGCACCCAGCTTGACTTCCAGCCTCCTACTGGAATTCAGGCTGGGCCAGAAATCACTTAAAACCTGTTCATTCTGTCCCTCATTCCTTTTGCTCCAAGACAGGAGGCATCTAACAGTCACCTCTTGTGTATTCCTGTGCCCAGCTTTTTTGTCAGTGCCTCTGTGGGGGCATTAACCATGGGAACTTCATAACTACTTGGTAGATACAGGGTGTGGTGTGGATGAGTATAGGTGGGGGTGCTCTGTATTTGAACGTTCTCTCCCGTGGACCCCTTCCTAAATTCTTTGGAATCAGCAGCTCTTCCTTTTTGGTGCAAGGGAAAACAATAGAAACTAATCAGAGTGATGGATGTAGGCTCTGAAAAGGAACCCAGACAGCCAATCATAGATTCTCAGGATTCCTAAGTGGAATAGAATCAGACCACTATTATAATTGTAACCTTTGTGAAATAATGACCCCAGATGTTGAACATCAATGGCTGCCACCACCACAGAAAGAAAGGTGACCAGATGAGCTTTCTGATGATGTAACTCATGTTGACACACTTCAGCCTGATTCAAATCAAACGTGGACATACAGGACACATAGAGAGCCAGGGAACTGGCTTTGCTATGTCAAGAAATTGGAATGCAGTAACAATTTCCAAACCATGGGCGTCTCTGTAGGCTAACAACTAAACTCTGCCTAAGAATACATTGCAAGGACAAACATACACACAGCCCAAAGAAGTGGTTATAGCCAGAACGAGTTCCAAAGCACACTGTTCCCAAATATAATACTTTTGAACATCATTCATTTGGATTGTGACTTAAAAAGTATATTTCTGAGACCCAAAGAAAACTGAGAAGTAGAATAAATTGACACTTGGGGAAGTTGAAATCTTGAAGGGTATTTGAGATATTGAGGAATTAGGGTTCATTTTTAGGTACAATAACAATCATGCCTAGGGTAAAGACGAGTCCTTTTAGAAACACACTCTGAAATATTCATAGATGAACCATGAAATGATGTCTGGGGCTTCAAAATTATATGGAAGGGGATTACGGATCTACATGGAGCAAGGTTGGTGATGTGGAAATATCATTCTGTAAATAAAGGAACTGTTTTGGCCATGTCAGACCCCGTAGAACAAGTAGGCAAAGGAAATTGAGGCACAGGTAGGAGGAGGGCGGAGTCCGACAGACTCAAGCCAGCCACCAAGGAAGAAGCATGTAAAAAAACTCAGATGAGGGGCTAGAGAGATGGCTCAGTGGTTAAGAGCATTGACTGCTCTTCCAGAGGACCAGGGTTCAATTCCCAGCACCCACATAGCAGCTCACAACTGTCTATAGTTCCAGTTCCCAGTTTCAGGCAAATAAACAAATAAATAAAGTTTAAAAAACAAAACAAAACAAAACAAAACAAAACAAAACAAAACCTCAGATGAGCCACAGCCGGGCCATGTGGCCAGATAGATTAATGGAAATGGGTTGAATTAAGATGAAAGAGCTAGCTAGCAATATGCCCGAGACATAGGCCAAACAGGATGAAATTAATATAAGTGGTTGAGTCATTTTTTTGGGGGGTAGGGAGCAACCTCGGGCAAGTCTGGACCATGGGCCCAATGGGGCCAGAAATCTCATGTAACAGTTGGGCAGATGGCCTGGGGTTTGAACACATGAGGCTTGTCATTCTTTAGACTTTTGATTATATTCAGCATTCATCTACTAGAAAGGTTTTCTAGACTCAGTAGCACAGGGAGAGAGACAGTGGCCTTTATTTTTCCTTTTAAGGTCTTACTGTATATTCCCAGGGTAATCTGGAATGTTCTATGTAGAACACACTACTCTGGGTTTGCAATCCTCCTGTCTCAGAAGTACTGAAATTAAAATCTACACTACTGTATCTATCCAGATAGCAGTGTGCTATCTTAAACCCCAAAATATTTTCCCCATGAAGATACCAACTAGCACAAGGGTTTACAGTAAAAAGATAACAGCATCTTATTAAGTTTTTTGGTGTTATAGTAGCAGGATAATAGTACAATACAATGAACGCTTTTAAAAATGTACTGTTCAGTGATGGCTTTCTTGAAACCAGATATACATTGATAGCTAACTGGTTATTGCCTGTCCTGATAGAACCCACTGAAGAAGGAACAATTACTCATTTTATTTTTGCAGAGGAGGAAACCAAGGTTGAAATTACTGAATAGTTTAGTCACACTCCCTAGGCTACTCAGTGGCTGCTGAAGGCTGCTCCTGGGGGTGAATGGGAGGCATGTACCTCTTACCCACAAGACCATATGGCTTCCTCTACAAAATTCATCCCGGAGAACTGACCAGGGTGAATAAAGGTCAGCATTTGTCAAAGCTGCATGTGTCACATAGCCTGGAATGTTTCTATCTATCTGGCCAGTCAAAAATGGCTTTTGAATTTTCAGACAGAATGCTTAAAGTCATTTGGAAGCTATCTACCTAGGAGGCAGCTGAAGAGTCTAATATATGCTGTTGGATTTTTTTCCTCCTCCCATGGCTGTGGCTCTGTTTTATATTTTTAATTGAATGTTTTAAATTTTGTGCTTGCACCCTGAAGCTATTTTATTGTGTAGCATGCACGTTTATAAATCAGATTTGTAAAAACCCAATGATCAGAGCCTCTGATTACAGAGAGGAATAGCTAAAGAGCAGAGATTTCAATTTAGAACTTGGGACAGAATTATGCTGAGGATTCCATGAGAACAGGAGCTGTTATTTGCAGTTTTATTTGTGTCCTGCTGGTTTGAACATCTGGGATGGTGGGAAAGCTGAGTCCTCAGCAGAAACAAACCTCCCTAGCTACTCTATGTGGTGTGACTTGCGTAGAGACTTGCTTGTTACCTTAATGCCTACATGTCTGACCCGCAATCTGTAGGCTTTATGGTGACCTCATCACAGGGTGTAGTGGCTACAGGAAGCCTTCCAACAAAATTCCGCAACTCCCCTTTCTTTTAGATGCCATCTATGTTTGAAGACCACCTCATTTTGCAAAGCCTCTGCTAAATTCATGATGGTACACACAACTGTCCAAACCAGGATTCGAGCATCCAAATGCTCAGCACAGAAGAGACACTGTATGGCAATTCTGGATCATTACTGCAGCAGCTCCTCAAAAAGAAGGGGATCCCTGATTCTAGGAACCCAAACTGAGAGCTTCCAAAATACATTTTAAAGAAGGTGAAATGATCAGATAGAAGTTGTGGAAGGCAACAGGATCAGCTGAGACATCCCTACTGTGACACTGACTCCATACATAGTTTTGCCATTTGAAGTCAAGAAGAAAAAGATGGCTGTCCACTTTAAGGCTTTCTCTCTGGAGGCCAGAAGCTTTGGAAAGCCTTTTGGGTCAAATGTGGTTTTCCTGGGAGATCAGGGATTGGTATTTACAGTGGAAGATAATTAGTTACACAGTGTGTGACTTCTGGCTTCCTTATCAGTTTTTTTTTTTTTTTTTTGGTAGTAATACCAAGCCAGGATATGCCACAGGGAGGTCCTACTCTAGAAATGCCAAGCCCCAGGGAGGATCCAGCACTGACCACTGGACAGCTTCCATGCTGGATGCTGTACTAATTAGATGGGCAGTGACTTGCTTATGGCCCTCCCTGGACAGCAATCAAGCCAGTTCCTAGTTTTATTACTCATGTGATGCTTGACTTTGTTCAGACCGGTTTCTCCTAGCAGGTCTCTCCAGCCCTGGTGGTGCAAATTAACTCATTTCCACATCTTATCAGAAAAAAAAAAATGTGTCTACTCTAGACTGCTGTCTGGCATGCTTTAGCTGAAAAGTGCCGGAGAATTTTCTAGTTTCTTTCCCATAAAGGTGGTTACCTACACTGGGGGATTGGAGGGGATGGCTGAGTTCAAGAGACAGCTCCACAGGACTGAGATCTACAACTCTGCTCCATTCACAAGCGCCGCATCTCAGCAACACTACACGGTGACCCAAACAGCAAGTTAAAAAAAAAAATGCTTTCATTTTACTTAGAGAACAGCAAGTGGTGCTATCATTCTTGATGAAAGAAAAAAGTAAGTTGTCTTGATCTCCAGGAGATGAGAGAGAATATGAGGTGGTAGCTTTAAAACATAAATATATTATTGACTTCCCTATTCTTCTGTACCTGAAGTACAGTCCTGAGTGAGAGATGCCCTCAGTGATTCAGGTCTTCTAAATAGGACATGGTGGCAGTGATGCTGTGCATGATAGAGGGAGGAGGGATTAGAGAAGGCAGGATGCCCTGCCCTCTGCCTCACTCACTGGAGTCACTAGCTCTATAGGGAGCCACTCAAGTGATCATAGGAAAAACTTATGTAGTGAGGAACTGAGCTCTTCAGCCAACAACCAGCATCAGCTTCCCAGCCATGGCCCCCGTGAGTGGGCCATCTCCAATGTGGACTCAACTAGCCTCAGTCAACTTCATGGCTTTAGCCCTAGTCAATGTTCAACCATTAAACTCACGAGAGACTCCGAGAATCTCTGGGATTTCTAATTTTCAGATAATATGTATTTGTGGTTTTTAAGTTATTAAGTTCTGGAACAATTTGTTACACAGTGACAGATGACTGATACATCTGAAGTAATAGAAGCTCATATGGTTTCAGACACTTAGTTATCACTCCATATTCCCACATCTGGTATAGAAATACAACTTGATGGGTTTTTACCTTCATTTTAATAAAAGCTAAAAACATTGCTGCCAGATCCTGGAGAGTCAGGTTCTAGAGAGTTCTTGAATGAAATATGGTAGTGTTGATTTTGTCATCAAATATAAGCCAAAGGGTTATTTTTATGATTTCTAATCCAAATGATAGAGCCTCCTCCAAACTGGGTATGTGGTAGTGGACACTGAATATGAGGCAGACTGTCTACTCCCCCTCCTCTTTCTATGCCCTTACACAACACACAAGTGTTTTACTTACTTCATGATGACGATATAGATGAGGTACATCAGCACAAGGACCAGAGATTCCCACCTGCACAGAACCAAGTACAGTTAGAGAAGGCAAGCTGGGCAGGTAAGCCATGTTAGCCAGTGTGGAGGCATCTGAGAGTGATGGCCAGAATGTCAAGGCAGACCAGTTACATGCATTCCTAATCTATACAAGTGCTGAATGTTGCATCGATCTTTCCTTCTTACCTGAAGGGAAGATGCCACTCTGCTATTTGCTTCTCACAAAGAGCTCTATGGAAAGTGGTGGGCTCCTGAGCACAAATATTTGCATAAATCTGCTGTAGTTTAAAATACTCACTGGAGTTACTCAGATCTACTTACAAACAGTAGACACACCAGAGGAACTGATCTGGGACTGGATGCGAAGAGTGTGGCCAGAAAGAGACAGGGGGAAGAAAGAGAGAGATAAGCAGAGTCAAGGAGAAAATCAGGTAGCGTCAAGGACAGCAAGACAGAGATTCAGAACCATCTCAGGTGGGAAGGTGCCAGGAAGAGTAAGAATGAGTGGGAGGGAGCTGGGCATGGTGGATGGTGGCTTGTGCCTATAATCCATGGAAGTGTACTATAGAGTGAGTTCTAGGACAGTTTGGGCTACAGAGTGGACCCTGCATCCAAAAACATAAAAATAGAAAACCCAAACCAAAGCATAAAAGGGTAAGAGGCAAGACAGCCAAGAACAGGAAGGAAAACAACCAAGCCACTGGGAAGGTCCTTGCCTCTTAGGATCGGAATTCTTTTCATTTTCTTTATTTAGTAACTTCCAGTTAAAGCTCAGGGAACTTGGTTTCTGGACCCTTGTTTAGCTGCAGGATTAAACTAGTTGAAGAAGCATGTTTGGTTTGGAGAGAAGGGGACTGGAGAGGTCTGAAGAGGATGTTCCAGCTCCCTTAGCCTTTCTTTGATTGCAGGGAAATTGTATGGGCTGGTATAGAAAATATACAGGTTTTTTGTGCTGCCATGTTTATAAAGTGGAAAGGATGGGGAAATACAGGTGGTTTTTGCATGGGGAAGGGGCTAGGATACTGTAGGATATAACAGAGATACATGTACACTCAAGTTTACTGTGATACATCATAGAAACCAGCTGGCTGTCCACCAGCAGAAGAAAAGATAAAGAAATCATGATACATCCATATATATATAATATCACACACACACACACACACACACACACACACACACACACACACACACACACACACACTCCAGAGAGCCTCCAGAGTACTGGGATAACTGGTATAAACTACGATGCCCAGCTTAAATCCAGTATTTTCCAATCACTTTTACTTACAGTATTTCTCGGTCATTTTTTCCCCTCAAAGCAAGCCCTAATTAAGATAGTTGTTGGTCATTTTTCAGGATAACCCAAGGTTAGGAGACCTGACTTCTGTCTACATTGATACTTTTCTTTATAAGCTCGCCATGGTCTTTTCCACCCTAACACACTGGGCTGTTGAAGACTCTGTGATCTCCCAGCAATCCCTTGGCTCTTTTGCCTATTTGATCATACGAGGTCTTCATGATCTCTACATACATGTTTCCTTAGCACTATGAGCATCTCCAAATGAGCTCTGATAACATGCCCACTGTCTGTCCATCAGCCAGTGAGAACCTGAAGGCAACACTGTCTGCAGCTCCGTGTTGGGTCTAGCTCCAGATAGGTCCCCAGGTAGAATGAAGGTGTTTTTGGACATTTTTCCAGAGCTACTTCTGTCTCCCATTGTCACAACTTGAGAAACTCAAAGGAAGAAACCAGAACAACACTCTGGATACTTTAGTTTCTTCTCCAGCCTTTGGAATCATGACACATATTTCATCTTCCTTCTGACACTGTGACCCTGACTGACCTGCTACCATTGATCCACAGGCCTTGTCCTGCCCAATGACCTAACAGATGGCTTCCTCATGTTTCCAGTTTTGTGTCTTTGGGAATGTTACCTAGTAAAAAGCTGTACCCATCCCTTGTCCAGGAATAGAGGTCTACTGCATAACAAATAACCTCAAGAAAGATAAGTCCCCCCTTGAGTACCCAGATCGGTAGTAATCAGTAGCAATTGTTAGTCCTGGCCTGGCCATCATCTTCCCAAAGACATGTAAGATGGAAGGGTCTCAGAGAGGCATCAAAGCCTCCTATTCTTTCCTCTTGTCTTTAATGCAGACATGATGGATAGAATCATAGGAGCCATTTTAGGACCATTAGAGGAAGAGCTGCTGAAACAGGCATGGTGGTGAGATTCATGATGGTTGGTTTGTTTTTCAAAATCATCTCCTAAAATCCTCCAAACTGATTGCTGGCTTCCTCTTCTTGGTTGAACACAAACACACAGCACAATGGGCTTTAATAATGGTGAAGGAATCTCATTCAGGTATAGCAAAGACACCTTGCTTTTGTATACAGTTAGCCCTGCTTGTCTGCAGGTTCTATATTTGTAACTCAACCAACTACAGGTTTAAAATAGTTTTTAAAATTTCTATCTTTTCTTAACATATGCAGATGTCTTTTTAAAAACCATAAATCTTGTTATAGTTACTTTCAATATTCACGGCACAATCTAGAATCACCTGGAAAGGATGTCTAAGTTGGCCTATGGGCATGCTTGTGAGGAAGATTATCTGAATTCATGGGAAGAGATGCCCACTGTGGGTGGTATCATTTCCTGGGCAGTAGATCCTGGACTGTATAAGAAGAGAGAAAGTGAGCTTAGCACTAGAACACATTCATCCATTCCTTGTTCTCTGCCCCCAATTGTAGCTGTAATGTGACCAATTCTCATGGTTCTGATGCTGCAATTTCTCTGCTAATCTGCACTAGAACTATAAGCTAAAATAAACCAATTTCCCCCCAAAGTTGCTTTTTTTCCAGGGTATTTTATCACAGCAATGGGAAATTAAACAAAGACAATTCCCAGAGCACTTTAGTGTAACACTATGCAATACATGAGAATACTTCAGCCCTGCTATTTAAACAGCATTTGCATTGCATTGGGTATTAGTGATCTAGAGGTGTCTTAAAGTACAAAGAAGAAGGTGTGTAAATACCATGACATTTCACATATGGACGGGAACAATACATCTTGGTATCCTTGGCAGTCCTGAAACTCACAAATCTGAGAAACCACTGCATTTGTATTTGGCAATATTCATTTCTTAAACAGCACTCTTGTTTCAAAATCTACACAGTTGCAATCAGTTTCCTTCTAAAGATCTGAAGTGAGTTAGTTAATCACCTGTCTTAACCTCTCTAGCTGCTGCTGGACTATCCTGTAGCAAGTGTAGAACTCAGCTAGTGAGGTGTCACCAAAACCCTGCTGTGCTTTGGCTGTGCACCCTAGAGTCTGATTTTAAAGAGAATAATCAGCTCCTGCCCACACCCACCCAGAAGAATCAATGCTTGGTAGGTAGAAAGACAGGAGAAGCAAACAGTAAAAAGCATCTTCAAGTTCAATGTATTTTGCATTCTCTGAAATGAGGAATTAATATTCCTGGAAGCCCCAGAGCAGCAAAGGACCAGGGGTGCAGGTTTTAATTTCTTGGCCTCACTCATACGAGAAATTCTTTCTGTCAGCCCATGCATGCAATAACAGTGATTACACACAGGCCAGCACTCTGAGAGTGATGGGACTCTGGGCCCTGGAGCCCTTGACTCAGATTTTTGGAAGCAAAGACACCCCTCCCAGGGCTAGCATCAAGTCGAATTCCCTTTGTACTGCATGCATCTGTGGCCTTCCTGGCTCCACTCCTCACTCCAAGTACAGGACTGTCAATACTCAGCTTGTAGGCATTTATGGCCTGTTTCTTTGCAGAACTTAAAATCCCTTGAAGTAGGTTATAACATCACACACACACACACACACACACACACACACACACACACACACACACACACGAGAGAGAGAGAGAGAGAGAGAGAGAGAGAGAGAGAGAGAGGAATAGTCCCCATAGGTTCATATATTTGAATGCTTGGTCATCAGGGAGTGTCACCCCTTGAGAGGGATTGATTAGACAGTGTGGCCTTGTTGGAGGACATGCATCCCAGGGCTGTGTACGGGGAGCGTGGGGTGGGAAGGATTAGAACAAAGTTGAGAATGTTTCCATGAAAATGAAGCTACAGGAATTCTATGGCTCTCTTTCTAGCTCATTCCTAGTTCAAGGTAATGCTATGGGAATTTCTAGCTCCAGAGTCACTCCTATTTCTAAAAAGTTTTGTATTTTTTTTTCTACTTATGTAGATCAAACATTTGGGGGGGAAACTGTAACAAGAATGAACAGGATAGCAAGTTTCTATTTCCATTTCAAACATATTGGACTTGCTCAGAACTCATTTCAAGAATGGGGGTTTGGACAGTTGGGTTATGCCAATAGCCCTCCATACATTTAATTGAACAACATCCTCTATCTAAATCACCACAGACCCAGAGCTGTGAGATTCCTTTTAGAGTTCAGCAGCACTTTAATGGGATAACTGTCCATGATGTGCTTGGATTCTGACTCTTAAGATGTCACTGAGACTTGGAATATTGTACTGGTTTACTGCTACATGCAGCGCAGATCTGGAACGTTTAATCAAAAGCCAGGGTGTTAAAATATTTGGTTCTTAGCTTGGTGCTGTTGGGAACTGGTGAAAACTTGAAGAGGTAGGGGTCTTGTGAGAGGTCTTTGGAGCACTAGGGGTATGCTTTTGAAGAAAACAGTGGTACCCCCTTTTCCTTTGCTTTCTGGTCATGGGGTGCGTGGTTTTGTTTTTGCCAGACATTCCCTTTTACCATGATGTGGCAGCAGAACATGGGCTGAAACCTTTCAAACTAGGAGTAAAATGAACTTTTTCTCTTTATAAGTTGATTGTCTAAGTTGATTTGTTATAGTAATGGTAGGCTGACTAATATGACAAGATTAGCTAAACCACACCATGGTTCAGCTATGTATGGCCAACTATAGAAGAACACAGGAACTTGACAGCATCCAACGTCCACAATAGAGACATCCAGACATGAAGATGTGAATCCCCCGCTCCATCCCAGTCAAGGGAAAAGCTGAGTTAAAGGTAATTTGATGTCTTTGTCTAACCCTAACCCTAAGAAATTCTAGTTGTCCTAACTTGTCATGATATTTCCTTCCTTTTCTAAGTTCGATTTACTCTGTGTGTGTGTGTGTGTGTGTGTGTGTGTGTGTGTGTGTGTGTGTGTGTGTGTCCAGAGATTAAACCCAGGTTGTCAGCATTCGTAGCGAGTGACTTTACCTGCTGAGCCATCCTGAAGCCCCCGTTCCTTTTCTAAACCTCAACTCCAGCCTGCAATGCATTTGGCTTTGCGCCACAAAAAGAGACAGTCAGAAGGGACAAAAAGGTACTTACCAAGAAACTTTTTCATCATAAATGAACTGTGAAAAAAAATAAAAGAGAAAGGCAGTTAGAGATGTGTGCACATATGTGCACACACATGCACATACAGTGTTTTAAGATGGCATGCTGTCGGTGCTCACTGCTGGTATGGTGAGGGTCATGGCTGGGCTGGAATGCCAGGCATCTGTGAGCAAACTCTTCAGTAGTTGTTGATGGTGAGAGGACAAGTTGTGTAAAGACTGGGTGGATGTGGGTGGGGAGGAGAATTAACATGGTCCAAGCCACCCTTCAGTTTCTGTCCCAGAATGGAGGGATGGAGAGAGATGACCCTGCTTTATAAAATAGGAGACATCATGGAATTTAGGTCTACAAGAGGAGGTAAGGACTTGGCAGGGACTTTTAAATTCTGATTCCTTAGGTGCCACGAGTGACATTTCTGTCAATCTCTGCTTTGTTGTAAACAACTGACATTCTATACACTCAGCACTGTACTTTTAACTGTCTCCTTTTGTTCCCAAGGGAGATGGTCTATTACAACCAGAAGTAGAGGGCAAGTATGTATCCCTTAGCATCTCACACAGAAAGCCACCTTGAGACAAGGAAATACAATGGCATCAAAATGTGTTTGCAGATCCTGAGCACTGTTGGCTGCCCGTGCCCTGTGCCATGGTCAGCCTTGTGTCAAGGAAGAGGCTAGGGAAGGTCAGAAGCAGGGAAGGAGATGAGTGACAAACCACAGAGACTTTATTCTTATCTGCTGGGATCAATAGATCGTCTGTTACAAGGTTAATCACTTAACTTCCAGCCTGACACGGTCTCACATCAGTTCCCATTTGTGAGAAACAAAACAACAAACAGACAGACAAACTGGTGAAATCCTTTGATGTATATAGAGAAAGCAAATTTCAGAAAGCAGAAATGATTTCTGGGGTTGTTCAACCCATTTTGGAATTGATTCCAGGCCTGAGGCCTGACTCTGTTTGGACTACTTTTCATGACACACTTACCTGCCCACATGACTCATAGGACCCACAGTGGTGTATCTGTTACAGAGGCAGGAAATCATAGAAATGGTATGACAGCTTATCTGAGCATGATGATCTTTGAATAACATTCCCCATGGAGACAGAAGCCCCTGGAGACCCTAAGGCAGAGGCTTCAGGGCATCCTAGATAGATGGTGCCAGATCACCATACAGCAGGACGGTGAATGTAACTAACAATGTGGGCATTGCCTTGGTCCCCAGTGATTTTAATAATCTCCAGTTGTGTTGAGACACAAAGGATACTTCAAAGGCAGCCCACACAACTCCTAAGAGCTCCTCTTCCTGTCATCTTAAAGGTCTAAGGAGAAGGAATAGGAGGTAGGAGCCATGCTTACTTGTAACTGGTTCTTTTTAACAAGTTGTTAAGAAAAAGAACGTTGCCTCATTGTTTTGGTACTCTGTGTCTGCCATCAAGTTCAACAAGTTGACATCTGGATGGAAATGCCAAGCCAGAATAGGAAAAGGATTTGAGAAATGAAGGAAACAATCCCATGATGTAGGCTATACGGTATGGATTCCACCCCCTGGAAAGATTCATGGTTGTTTTACATAATCACTAGCATTAACAAATTGTTATCATGAAATAATGGAACAGAACCAATTATTTAAGACGGAAAATTTTTTTATTAAGTACTTAATTCAATATTAGTCTTAGCAATGGAGAAGGAACAATTACTTCATAGTAACTCAAGAGAATATGAGACTCTAGGAGAGTTTATTACACCAGAACAATTTAATTCTCTTCCATCAGAGAAGGCAGGCGATGCCATATATGAATGCAGATTTTTGGGAGCCCGTACTCTATGTGATTCTCCACAGATGGGGGTATAGGTTCTACAAAAGGAGTTAGCTAGTCTTGGAACAGAGGCACAAGCATCCTTTGTGTACTTTCCAGGAAGAGCTATGGGTCAGTATGCCTTTAACTATTGATTATTTAAAGAAAAATAATAATAAGATTAATTGTACAAAGATCCTCACTGTGGCTTGAATGTGAAATTTCCCCTACAGATGTATGTTCTTGACACTTGGTCCACATCTGGAGCTTTGAGAGGGTACAGAGCCTTTGGCATGGTGACCCAGCTAGCAGAATTGAGTCATTAGCCTTGTAATGACTGCTTGTGCTTATGTCCCATGCTTTCTGTTCCCTTATCCATCAGGTGTGAGAAGCCACCTCAGACTCCCTCTGCCACAGACAAGGGTGTGTCCCTTCCTGTGTCTCCCTGCCATGCTGGCCTGCACTCCCTCTGGAACTGTGAGCTCCTATAGCCTTCTCCTCTAAGCTGCTTTTGCCATGCATTTTGACATAGTGAAAAGTAACTAATATAGTCCCAAATGGGGGGTGTGTATGGAGTTTATAGGGAGCCTAAAAGATCAGAGAAACAGTGGGCGAACCATGGTAAGATCAAGTAAATCACTAGCTAGAGGCCAAGCATATGAGCCTGCAGAATGCTGTGGTGGTATATGATGTGCAGAGGTATGGTTGGGAGGTGACACAGAAAGAAAAATGGATGTCATCTTCCAGAAAGTTCTAACACACAGCAGCAACAGGCAAACCCAACAGTTTTCCTTTCGTATGGTTTGGGAACACCTCGCTCTTCAGGGGTAACAACTGCTGTATCTGCTGCTGAGGATACAGGACCCAGCTGCCCTGTGGCTGATGCAGAAACATGGTGCAGTTTATCCCTGTACCCTAAGAGGACTGTGTAGAGCAATGAGAAGTACATCAGTGGGGTCAGAGCTGGTTCTTGGGGGAGGCGGTGTGGCCTGTCCATCCCTTCCTGAAAGACTGGGAATGAGGGAATCATCATGGATAGTGAATGTTCTTTTGGGAAGGACCCTCCTGATGGAGGCTTAGGATCATTCTGTGTTGCTTTGAGATGCTCTTTCTGTGAATATGTGTTACTCTCATTGGCTAATAAAACTGTTCTGGCCTATGGCAAGACAAGAGACAGGCAGGCTGGGAATCCAAGAGAGATACAGGGAGGAGAAAAGTAGGGTCAGAGCAGATGCTGTGAGCCACTTTGAGAAACGAGATGTTCGAGTGCAAGTAAACCACAAAGCCAAGCGGAAAGACTTAGGTTAAAGGAAAGGGTTGAGTTAAGTTGTACGAGCTAGTCGGTAATGAGCCTGAGCCATAGACCAAACAGTTTGTAATTAATATAAGCCTTTGAGTAATTATATTATAAGCAGGACAGCAGGTGAGAGCAATTTGTCAGTACTGAGAAACTTCATGCTACACTGTGTGGAAAATTAAAAGGACAGACAGGGGTCTTCTAATGGCTGTGGGGAATGGGTTTGTTATTGCTTACATATATTATTTAATTTCATTCTATTGAGAGAAATGGTGCAAATACCTCTGGTGTTGTGCACAGGCTGTAAGTGGGAGCACCTGCCACCCTAGGAACAGTGCAGACTGTGGGAAACTGAAAGTCATGCACTCTTAAGAAACGCCAATTTCGTCCCACTTTTTTACCACTAGGTGGCGCTCTCACCCCAGCCCTCCACCCTGGTTTAGGCAGTGAAGTAAAAATGAAGTGGTTCAAACCCATTTTCAAAGCCCTGGTGAACCTGTGGGAAGGAGCGGAAGTATCTCAAGGCAGGCAGCCCACTGGAGCGCCTATAGCCAGCCTTTAGCTGCATGTGGCAAGTGGCAGGACTTCCTGCTTGATGTTTTCTACAGGGGCTGGGGGTAGGAGTCCAGGAAATAAATCATCTATGTCAGCACTGAATCTTCTCGTGAGCTGCAACCAGCCAATCTCCTTTTGTGGCATTTGGAAGTACCCTAACCTTTTCCCAAGAGAAAGCAAGCCTTGAATACTCTCTGTTGTATATGTTCGAGGCCAAAAACTGAGATAAATCTCAGTGCTGAGGGCCACTGGTGCCTAGAGCTGGGCCTCAGATTTATTGAGCAAGTGCTAACCTAGGGTCCTGACCTCTGACCTACAATGTGGCTCATCCAAAGCTATACTTGGCTTTCTCTTAGGTTTCCACATGTTCTGCAGCTGGGCTAAATGTGAACAAATAGAAATGAGTTTGACAAAAGCACTCATTTCCTCTAGGCTTCAGAGAAGTGGTTGGGTACCATGGAAACAGGCTTGTCAATCTTGGTGTCTGCTCTAGAATTCTTCCCCAAAAGTCAGGTTGACTCTAGGCAGGTGGATCCCTGGATGCCAGAGCATCCCGGGAAACTGCCAAGAGAATGGCTCCTTCAGGATGGAAGAACATGGCAAAGACTAGTTGGGAGTGGTTTCAGTGTAACCAGAAGGGAGTGAATTGCCTCAGTATCATCACACCAGTCCCAGTATCTGAATCCTATAAGCTATAACCACAAAATGGAAATGGCTGCAGTACTGTGATTTTATAATCTATATTATGATCATTGGCACTGCAAGAATATTAAGCAGGGAAAATGGCAGGGGAAAATCAAGAGCATAATTTTCTTTCAAGAGGCTGAAACTTGAAAAATCTTCCTTTCTTAACTATAAAATCAAGCTAGCCTTCCCCATAGACCCTTCTTATTCAGCAGCACAGGGAGTCCTGCTTACCCCTCCCCCAACTGCTCTGCATTTAGAACATTCCTTTGAATCTAGGGGCAGGCAGTGCAAGTGGCTAAGGGGAGGAATCCAATGAGACACATGAAAAAGCTGTGCCCCGCGCTGTGGCTTATGCTTTAGGAATAACGGGACATGTCGGGAAATAACTGGAATGACATTCATGGCTGCAGTAAGGAGGACAAGAAATTAGGAGTGTGAGAAGTGCTGATCATCTCATATAACTTGTAAGAACCTGCCCCCAGGAAGAAAAGGGGTGGAGAGATGAATGTAGTATATAGGAGACAAGGGATGCTAAAATAAAGGACTGCTGCCTGGGCAACACAGAAACCAATGCAAGCACAAACTAAGAATTTCAAGTCATTTTCCTGGGAAAAGCTGAGGGGCTTCTTATTAGCAAACTGTCTTCCCAGGACAGCTGACATGCACACCTCCCCATAGAATGAGCAAAGGCGAAGATGAGCCTCCCAAGATTCCCAGCACCACACAGTTCCTTCTACACACTCACCAGCCTATTTAAATGTCTGTCATAATCATTCCCCTGGAAAACTTCTAGCTACTGTCATTTTTCCTTCCTGGCCAGAAGGAGGGTGAAATGAAATGGCAGTGCAGTTGGTGCTAGGGACTCAAGAGAGAACCAGTTAATTCCCAGGGAAGATGAACTTCAGAGTGAGAGGAGACGGGCTAGAGAGAAGGTCACCTGGAAGGCAAGGAAGGGACCATGCCTCACCATGACCATGAACGTTGCTTTTCTACCACAGGAGAAAGAGGACAAAAGCATTTCTAGAATATTTAAGATAACTTTGTCAACTTGACACTACTCCAAATCACTTGAGAAGAAAAGTCTTGATGAAGGACTGTCTATATTGAGTTGGCTTGTGAGCATGTCTGTGGGGATCTACTGTGGGATGGCCCAGCCTAGTGTGAGAGGCAACATTCCCTAGGCAAGGGATTTTGAACTGTGTCAGGGGTAGAGGAACTGAGCTGAGCATAAGCAAGCAAGTGATCATATATGCATCAACTTCTTTCTGCTCTTGACTACCGATATGATGTGGTCTGGGGTTTGAAGTTCCTACCTGACTTTCCTCCATGATAGACTTTAACCTGGAAGTGTGAGCCAAAAAAGCTCCTCTTTCCCTATACTGCCATCAGTTCTTTTAAATCACAGCAACAGAAATCAAACTAAAGCAATTACCTCCATGAGTTCTAGGGTGTGTAAGGTAAAACTATTCTTTTTTTTTTTTTTTTTTCCTAACACTGTGCTCTCAGAATAAAAAATAGTTCAGACTCCCAGAGGTAGATTTTATTGGAAGAAAAATCTGGATTCTATTTAGCTGTACTGTATAGCTGGAGGTACGCTGGCATGGTATAGGTGAATCATCTTAGAGACATGCTCTGTAAGCCTGAGAGACTTGGATGTCTGGCGGAATGTTTATATCTTCTACAGGACAGTTGGCTCATGAGAACTGCACCATTTAATATGGTGGGTACTAGCCATCTATGGCTGTATTTAACAAAAATAAAATATAGTTCTTTGCTCTTGTTAGCTGCATTTCAGTGCTCAGAGCTGCACAGGCCCATATGGCTACCATGGCTACTGTCTGAGACAATGATAAGAGACAAAAAGCTCTGAGTTCCACCAGCAAAATGTCGTCCAGGGGTCATGTGTTAAAAGCTCAGTGTTTGGGTTGGCACTATTGGAAAGCGAGTGAAATCTTTGTAGAGAGGGGTGAGGTCAAAGGTCTTTAGGCCACTGGGGCATGTCCTTGAAGGTGATGGCATGAGCTCTACTGTTTTCTTTCTTGTTTTGGCTTGTGAGGTTGTCACGTTGTTCCACCAAATACAACTGTCACAATGTGTTCAAAGCAGTGGGGTTACTTGAATTTGAACTTGGGCTTCTGGGTCCAGGAGTCAAACAAACCTATTTATAGCTGCCTCAAGGACTTTGTCATGGCAACTACAAGGTAACTAATGCAGAGCCACTGCCCGTCTCTGGCAAGTGAGTGCCAGCTCAGCTGTTTCTTCGCCCCCATGGGATCTCTTTACCCAGGGGCACTGCAAAGTGCTTCCCCCATGAAGTGAGTGGAAGCATTAACTTGAACTTGAGCTTCATTGCTGGGCCTGTATCCAGAGTGGCCTTAGGATTGTGTTTCTCTGCTCTCTCATCCACAGACAGCATGTTGAATTGGATTTTTTTTACCAGCCCAAGTTATGGGAAAGTTACTCCACAGAGCTTTCTATCTCCCATGAAGGTTCTATCCTCTTCATGTTCACAATCCCTGACTACAACCGAGATGAAGTGTAAAAATAAAGTAGTTCCTTTTGGGCAGCTGTTAAACTGATGATGTGATGGATCATTTGCATTTATGTAAATTTCATGATTATGTAAATCGTAGCAACATTTCCAAGCAAGAAACTTGACAGGCTGGCTGGAATTTGGAAAAAGGGCAGGACTGGGAGGCCTGTTATGTCCATGATCCAAGTGTTCCCGGGTGTGGAGGAGAGGCAGGGGAGGCCTGCACCGATCTGTGGACATCTGTTGCATATATGAGCAGACACACACAATGGGAGACACTGCAAAGAACACAGAATATTCTCAGGACTTCATTGCTGAATCTGTCTTGCTTCCAGGCATTGCCTAGCTCTCTCATGATCTGTCAGAGATTTCAATATAGAGGGTGTTAAAGCTCAAAGGAGGGTCTGTTCCTGAGAGGAGGGCAATGGGAGAAATGTACTCTGTGTTTTTGAAAGAATGCACAATGATATATCATCACTGTAGACTAATGATAAAATAGAAGAGAGGAAAATCAAATGAAGCCTAAGTAGCAAAATGAAGTGACTGTGGGTCTGTTAATTAGCTGTCTTTATTTGGGGGATTGTGCGTGGGAAGCATATGTCTCGTTCCATGTTCTTCCTTTCTGCCCTGTTTCTGTCCCACCTTCAACTGGTATGTCTCAGCAGTCTTAGATTCCAAGCAATAATGAAGCTATTAGCATTCTCTTGGCTGGACTCATCGCCCCCTGTCCTTTAGCAGCAAGCAGCATCCCTGGAGAATCTGTCTTGACTATCTTTGGATCTCTGGGCCTCCTGGTTTGTCCTTGGGGCTCTGCTGTGTGACTTAAGAGTGTGTTGATGAGAAGATATATAGAAATGGCATCTGGTTCCTCTTAATCCAGACGTGCCCCGTGAGTGAATGGGTTCACTTTGTACAACCTCAGAGGGTCAGTTGAACATTTCAGAACTTAGAAAAAAAATGAATAATTAAATTGTTTGGGAAGCTTGGCGATTATTTTGTGGGCTGGGGAAAGGGCTTTTTAACAGAAAGGCATTTTATATGGCCATAGCACAATGCTGTAGGAAGCTAGGTATTCACTAAAAACGCTGGATGAAAATGTTTTTGTTAGTACATCTGTGGTCACAAAATAAAGGAATAAAAAGAATTACTGTAAAAAGCTACAGATAGCTTGTGAGTTTTAGTCTAAGGCTGGGATGGAAATAGATGTGGGTAGGCCGTTAAAGCTACATTGCTATGTGCTGCCCTTCTGGACTAAGGGTGTATTTTATTCCTCACACAGTTTCTTGTGAAAATGATTCCAGATGGTATGATTAGGGAGATAGCTCAGTAATAAAGTGCTTGCTGGTCAAGTAGAAGGGCCTAGGTCTGGATGTTCAGCATCCACGTTAAAGCTGGGGGTGCTAGCACATGTTTGGGGTGGAGACCAGTGGATCTCAGGCTCCTTAACCAGCTAATTAGTTAAAACAAGAAGTTCCCTGTTTAGTGAGAGACCTTGGCTCAAAAACCAAAGTGAAAGTGGTTGAGGAAGACATCTCAACATCAGATTTCTGCCTTCACAGGGGTGAGGTATGCTGACACACAGATACATGCGTATGTGCAAGAGCACACACACACACACACACACACACACACACACACTGAGAGAGAGAGAAAGAGAGAGAGAGAGAGAGAGAGAGAGAGAGAGAGAGAGAGAGAGAGAGAAGATAGATACAGGGTATGGAAATATGGTCCATAGTCACTAGCAGAAATCTGAATTGTACGCAAACTAAGCCTGCACAGACTAACATAATCTTGTTTCTCCAGAATTTCAAAATTAACTTTGTAAATGGTTATGGATATGTCAGAGAAACAATATCCCAAAGGATTTCCTTCCACAGTCAGAAGTTATGCTTTTCCAAGTCCAGTGCCCTAGGTGAAAGGCAATGCAGGTTGCAATACAGTTCCCTGTGTTCCATTGCAAAAACCAAAGTGTGGAGATCTCTGGCTTTCGCATTTTAGATAAGAGTGCCAATTGTTTTGGATGATCACTAAAATTAGAGGAATGTCACTGAATGCACAATGAAGCAATAGTCAGCTTTGAAGCCTCCCACCTTAATCAGTCCACTTCTTAACAATAGACAAATGTAATTTTCTTCAAAGTCACAAAAGCAGAGTTTTGACAGTCCATCTGTAAATGTATAGCTCAAGTCTCCAGCTGATGGCAAGGAAACATTTGATGCTGCACTCTGTTGATTACTGAAGGAAATACAAGAAGGCCCAGCAGCCAACATGTTCAGCTGTCTCAGCTCTGTGATTTATGAACCATGGCCCCAGGGCAGATGGTTGCTTGGCCCAAAGACCAAGTTCAAGAGGGTGTGTCATCTGTGACCTAGAGAGGCCAAACTTTTTTTACTTCTTCACACACCATTAGCAGCAATTGCATCTGATTTATTTTGGATAGGACCAGATAAATTGAAGTGAAGACAAGTTCTTCCACACAGTGACCAGGAGGTGTCTATGATTAAAGATAACACTCACAAGACTGCTCTGGGGAAGAATACGGCAGAGATTATGCTCCGCCAGGAAACTTTCACCGTTTTGGTACATGCCTCTGCCTCGAGCGTCTAAGCCTAGTCATCTCTTTGAACTTCAGCAAAGTATACAGTTGCCTTTGTTTACAGTTGGCATCCCTTGCTCACACATGTCCCTTGAAAAGAAATGAAAATTTCAAAAATCATGAGAAAATACCTGTGGTGGTTTGAAAGAAGATGGCCCCCCAAAGAGAGCGGCACTATTAGGAGGTGTGGCTTTTCTGGAGTAGGCGTGGCCTTGTTGGAGGAAGTATGTCACTGTGCGGGGTAGGCTTCGAGGTCTCCTATGCTCAAGCCATACTCAGCGGATGCAGAACTCTCAGCTCTTTTTCTAACACCATGTCTGCTTGCATGCTACCATGGCCTACTACGAGGATAGTAGAATAAACCTCTTGACCGTAAGCCACTCAATTAAATGTTCTCCTTTATAGGAGTTTCTATGGGCATGGTGTCTCTTCACAGCAACAGAAACCCTAACAAAGACAATGCCCTAAAAAGGTATAATAGTAGAGTGTACACGAGCAAAGTGTGTTTATCCCTTGCAGGACAAAGCTTATCAGAAACCATGTTTGGAAAGCCTAGATTAAATTTATAAAAAGTCTTCTCAGTTTGAAATGACTATATACCCTTCTGGGATCTTTGATGGAGTTAGAAGAGATAGTTATAGTTTCCCTTTGTTTAATAAAAGGTAAGTTAGATATGAAACTTTAGACTCAAAAAACTAGAATAGATGGTAGAGTATTTTCTTTAATTCTGCTAAATACAAATAGACGAGGTGTTGTAACTAATTCTTGCTTGACAACTGTTTTGTTATATATAATTTTACTATGTCAAAATGAAAACCTTCCTTCTTGATGAGACAGAAAAGGGGAAGTGCTGTGGGATGGTCTTTCTGTACACTGTATTTATTGATTAATAAATAAAGCTGTTTTGGTCTATGGCAAGGTAGGATAGAAAAAGGCGGGAAATCCTGGCAGAGATACAGAAGAAGGGTGGAGAATGGAAGACTCAGTTCCAGCTGCCCAAGAAACAAGATGTGACTTTACCAGTAAGCCACAGGTCATATGGCAATAAATAGATTATTAGAAATTGGTTAATTTAAGATGTAAGAGCTACATAGTAAACAGCTTGTGCCATAGACCAAATAGTTTGTAATTAACACTAAACCTCTGAGTCAATTATTTTATAAATAGCTGTGGAAGTGGGATGGGACCAAAAAAAGCTAGATGGGACAGAGAAAATCTTCTGACTACAAAGGAGCCACTGGCTTAAGTGCCTCTTTGAGTTGGAAGGTCCAAGTTCACCAATGTCCAAGGACACAGGAAAATTAATGACCTTATTTAAACAGGGGGAGTAAATTACCATCTTCTACCATGTTTCATTTAGATGCTTGAAGGATTGGCTGATACTCACTTTGGTGGGAACGGTTTTCTTTTCAAATTCTATTGATACAAATGCTCTGTTTCAACAGACTATATATTATAGCTTGAATAGGAACTATCCTGCAAGTTTTGATTATTTGTTCTCTGGCTGATTGAGGAAGTAAGGCCCAGCTGGTTGAACTATGACATCAGAGGCAGGTCTTGAAGGGGGATAGCCTGGATGCATGCTCCTTTCTCATTATGTGCAGCTGAGTCTATCATGGAGTTGATCGCCTTTGGCACATGCTCCCACAACCATGGTTTTAAATATTCCACCAACCTTCCTCGCCATGATAGCCTGAAACTGTCTGAAACTTAAATTGGGAACAAAGTTTTTCTCCTTTATGTTGTGTCTGTCAGGTATTCTGACAATGAAACAAAGTGGCCAATATACAGAAATATCCAGAAACAATGTACCACTGAGAACTGCACCTCCCTTAGCCAGTCAAGTTGACATACAGAATTAACTGTCACAGGAGGACACTGGTGTTAGGAGTCAGGTCTCCCAATTCTTGTTTCCCTTATTTGTAACTATCTACATTCACTTTCCAAGCTAAAAACAAAGGAAGAATGTTCACAGGCTTTCTTGGTGGAGACTTGGATGGGTCTGAGGTTTTACTGGGAATAGACAAGGGAGGTTAGTAGGTAAAAATAGTGCTTCCATGTTGTAATCTGAGCTACCAAGAACTGTAGCATGGCTGATGTATCCATTCAGGCTAAGACCATAGCCCCAAGTGAAGGGGACATTTTTATGAGGTGGAATCTACAGGACAATTAGGTCAAACAGGTATAGCAGAATGGGAGAAAGAGGTGACTTAGTGTAATTCCCAGGCTGAGTAGCCAGGATAGAAATAAGGGAAGAAATATAGGAAGAGAATCCAGTTTTGTTAGACATTTCAAGAGTTAGTAAAGACATACCAAAATTGTGACATGTAGCTGTCTAATACAGAGCTATTTACCCACATTGGACCTCAGGGAGATCTACTTTTGAGAGCACAGGGGTGGGTGGGGTCATGGAAGGCATGCTGTGTGAGAAGAGAAGGGAAGAGTTCTGGAGCACTGGGGCGCGAGGTGGGGAGGTAGTAAGGAGCCATGAGGCCAGCAAGAAAGAACAGTCAAGATAGTTACAGAACAGCCACTGGGCACTAAGGGCCAGACAGTCTAAGATCACTGTTCTGAGCACCCAGTGAGCAAGTAGGGTTCTGGGTAAGCAAAGTAACTTGAAGAAAGTAAAACATCCACACAGAGACACTAACTTGCTTATTGGTCACTATGTCCTTGAGAGAAACTCCACACTGACAAGTCTTACACTGTCCTGCCTTGAGACATATTGTTGGCCAGACTGAAGTAAAATGGTCAAAGAACTTACCACAATGAGCGCGACCACAGACAGTGTGTAGTAGATGGAATCCCTCAGCAGGCACCAGGAAGAAAGAGCCACCACCTAAAGGAAGAGAGAGACAAACAGGAACAGGCTGTCAGGTGATTCAAACAGTGTGACTCTTGTCAGCATGTGCTCTCCTTGAGGGCCTAGGAAGAAGAGAAAGAAAAGATGTCTCCCCTTTCCACTTGAGGAGAGTCATCTGTATTCTTGGCCAGCAGTGAACCAGAGACATAGACTCACATGTGTTCGCTTCCCAGCTCTGATCAATTTGTCCATCAGTGGGGACTTATCGGGCTTTAGGGCTGTTAGTCTGGGTCTTTCTCATAGGAAGATGCGGCACGTGGACTGATGGGAAAAGACTAACAGCAAAAATGGGAGAGGGCAAGAGACTTGTACCACTGTGGCTGTGGTCTGACCTCTGAAGAGAGAAGGAAGGTTGGTGTGTCTGACTGCTGAGTGGTTCCAGAACTGTGTAGCTAAGGCCAGAGTGTCCCCCTAGCCCAGCAAAGGTGCTTACTAAGGGAGTCTTACATGTCCAGGCCCAAGTTGCTTAGCATCTTTCACATGAATTGAGGGACAGGTGTGAACTCATGCCCTAGTCAACATGGAGTGAGCACCTGGCTTTGGCTGCTGCTGCCCTTCGGAAGGCAGGCAGGCCCCTGTAGACCCTCCAGGTTTTCTTGCCTCATTTCAATAACGTGGTTAGATCTATTAGCAACTGACCACACTTAATCAGAATTAAAAACTAAATGTATTTACCTGCACTTTGGAAAGAAAGTTACTTTAGTAGCTGGTCCACAGACTTTAAAGAGATGTTGGCTTTGGTGAGCCATCACTGCAGAATTAAGAGGAGTCTTGTTGGATAATGACAGCAGAATCAAACCAGCACTGAGCCTCATGGGGAGGGATGGGCCAGCCACTTTTCCTCTGTAAATTCTTCAAAGTCTCTTTTTAGGGGATATGATGGCAGAGAGATATCTAGAAAAGCCCACAGAACTATGTCAGCAGGCTGTTGGATTATCCTCTTCTCTTAACTCATGGCCATAGGACATTTGTTTGTCTGCTTTCATCCTTGACCTAGTAGGTGGAAAAGGACACCACAAATGCCAACACTCCCAGGCAGGCAGGTGACAGGTACACGCCACATCAAGTACACATGCAAAAGAGATTCCAAAGGTAAGGTGGTCTCTCCTATCTCTGCTGACCATGGCTTCTGAGTCAGCTACAAAAACCAGGCAAAGGAAAATGTGAGAAGGCTTTTTATATTCAGCTAGCATGAAAGACAGTCTAGCCTCTTTCCATTAGTACATTCTTCTACGCAGTGTCCTGGCATGTAGATATTTTCCATGGCTAATTTTGCCTCATTAGGTCTTTGCATTGGCTAATTTAAGTCAATGATGACAGGGTTGTCCAGAAGAGACCCACTCCATGGCAATCACTGGAAAATGATTACAGAATGCTCTTTCCCTTTTATCATCCTCTCTTGGATTGTGGACTCTTAGAAGCTGTCTCATCACTCACCAGGGATGGAAGAGAATAAATTGAACTAAACTGCTCATTTGTCAGCAGGTTGCAAAAGGTCTTGGATATTTATTCAATTTATTATAATCAGGCGAACACATTTACAACATGAGACAAATATCAGTTCTGAACCTCTTTTAGCAAAGCGCTTGGGCTTTGAGGTGGCAGCCTGAACACACACCACTGCTGTTCCCTTTTGGTATTATGCTGTGACCATATGACAGTACAAATAGTCTTAAAACAAGACGAAAACCCACAAGTACAAAAAGGACAGAAGAGATGATCTGAGCAATATAATTTTGGAATCTGGAAAGCAGGGGAATAACTGGACACCCGCCTGGCTTTGCAGAAAATCCAGAAGCCTTGAAATACAATAACTAAAAGATTATTTAATGATTTCAGACTGTTTCCCTCACTTATCAGCCCGGTCACTGTTTCCCTCACCTTAACAGAAAGCAAGAGTGGCAGTGCCTGAGGAATAGCTGTTCTGAAAGTAGGGGTCCAGAGAAAGGAGACCACTGAGTGCACAGTCTGTGAGCAACTTCCAGAAGTTAGGGACTTAGACATTTTCAGAGTGAAAAGGCCCCCAACTTTGTGCTACAATAAACATAAACAGAAACCAAAAATACAATCTAAATTATTCATTTAGGTTAATTATACAAAACACGTAGCCACAAAATTTCACAATGGCCAGCTTGGAATAGACCTTAAAATCGAGACAGAGACAGATAAAGGAGAAAGGGAAAGGAGGAGAGAGAGGGAGGGAGGGAGAGAGACAATGAGAGAGAGAGATAGAGAACATAAATGGTCAAAAGAGATAACTGATTTCTCAACAAATAATATATAAATATATATTTATTATAAAATATTATATAAAATTTATTATAAAATATTTGCAGCAGGTTTCGGGAGTGACACACACCTGCAATCCTAGTACCTGGGAGGCTAAGGATGGAGGACTGTAAGTATGAGGCTAGCCTGAGCAAGACCCTATCTCTAGAAACTGCACACCTGAGCCAAACTGAAACAAATAAAAGGACAATTATAAACTACCAGGAAAACAGAAGTGTTCCAGAAAGATTATGAATCATTACATATTAATGGCCCAGTTAGAAAGAATGGTTGCATAGTCATAATAAATTAAACAGGCTGCTGTATAAACACACTTATGATCCAAGTCTTTGGGGATCACTCAGGGATGGCTGGGGCTAACGGCTCCTCTTCCATGCTGTGAAGTCAATACAAAATGCTTGCAACTAAAATCCAATAGCTGCCACCTCAGCATGTTATTTAGAGATTTCATGGTAGATACCAAGAGCAGCCACATTAGTGGAAAGTGGTGGGAAATTGGTACTGGTGGGGCTGGTAGATGGCTGTTTTCCATAAGAAGTCATTAATAACTGGTTCTGTGCTTAAGCTCTGTGCATATGTAACTTTAATAAAAACAGGAAAGTGCAATACAAATCATCCACTAAGATTTGCTAATGCAGGAAATGAACCTCACACCAAGTCCAGATGTCAAAATCGAGCAGACTATAATGCATTTTCTCTCATTATGAACTGTCTCTAGCATCTGGACTGTGGACAAACTTCAGACCCAGATTAAGATGTAACATGTTATAAAACCAATTTCCTGGTTACAGATGGGGTGAACTTGGAGTAAACTAAGAAGACATCAAACCGGAGAATAATCTCTTGCTCCTTGATCGGTAACTGGGGAAGGCATACCCCTAAACCTTCCACAGCTCTGCCAGAGATTCGGTGAAGGTGCCTCAGGCACTCTTGCCCTTTCTGCCTAACTTCCAACTCCACCATTCACTGACAATGATCACATTACCAGACTTGGCAACTGAGGGGTGCAAAGGGTTATTTCATGCCATCTGCACAACATCCTCATACTTTAGGGCTTGCCCTCATTTACCAGGTATCGGAGCTTGGCAAGACTGAAAGATTTGCCTGGCATTGTGCCAGTAGAACTGGGGGACAATTAGGATCCAAACGCAGGATGCTTGGGTTGTAAGTCCCTGTACCCATACACTGTGCTATACATTACCCCACAGGAGGCAAGGGTAAAAAAAATACAAAACAAAGTAAAACCAGGTCCCCCCTGCCATTGTATTGCCGTTACTTTAAGCTGTCAGGGCAGAGTATTAGAAATGTAGCTAAAAGGAAAAGTAACTGGAGCTTAAAGGACCAGACAGTATTGGCCACAGTTAAATTTAGAAATGAAGTATTTCAAGGAGATGCATGACAAGCAGTCAAAGCAGCATCCAGACTGCAGGTGTAGTGTGGAGTTGGTTAAATGCATCCTGGAGCTACTGGTAGATCCATTTGCTCACTCCTCAAAAAAAAAAAAATCCCTGCCATTGCATGGTAATTGTCTCATTTCCCATACACACGGATACAGAAACCCTATAGAGTCCACACAGTTTCCTTTACTTCTCAGAGGAAGATGGAGGCAGGATCCACCTGACCACACCCTGAAGATATTTATTGGTGGAGGTGGACATGCCAGTATTCCTGAGTCAAAAGGGAAGGTAGGTCCTGTGCATCTGTCTGCAGGTGTCACCCTACCAGAGCAGGCTGACAAGCAGATAGCTCAGCTTCTGTTACACAATGATCCGGCAGAAGGCAAGACAAGTCATCCTGGTAAAGGGACCAGAACAGGGGTCCTGGGAGGAAACCAACAGTGAGAAATTCTGCCCTTGACCTCATTAATCAGTAGCACAGAAGGTGGGATTGAAAAAGGCCATCTAAAGGCAAACTCCTCCGCAATCAAGCCAGAGGCTCCACCCCACCCCCACAGCACTAGGAATCCCTCTCAGCTGGAATTTCATCTTGATATTTTCTTGCTATTTCTGGAGTGCATTTCACACATTCTTGACTGAATATGCAGCTTCGACTTCCTTCCTATAATTCCATTTCATTTCAGAGTGGTGTAAATGAGAAAAAGAAAATCACACTTCCCTAACAGAGGAAAATACATTCTTCTGTTCTGGGATTCTGGATTTTTCAAAGAGGTTAAAAGGAGTTGTTTACAACAAAATTATGCCTTCTGTATATGGATATATATTATAACTCTCCATATACACACACATATATATGTACACATTTCTATGATATAAACAGTATTTTTGGAAAAATAAAGTATATGTGCATATAATTCAACATAATATGTGTGAGTAGTTTTTCTTGATGACTAATATGACATGTCAGACACATTCTAAAAAGTCAAGTCCTTTTATTTTGTTAGTGCTTTTCTTTTTTTTAATAAAACTATTAAGGCAAAACAAAACACAATAACTGCAAAACATGAAGTTTCTATTGTCTCAAAGAAATGCCATTTAAGACAAACTTCAAGGAACAAAAATTAAGAAGACCAGAAGATGAACTGACACAGTTTTCCACAGTCAATTTCTATCTCAGAAAACACAGCCACACAGTGTATAGCATGAACTATGGCATCCCCTGAAACAGTATAAAGGTACCGGTACTGATGTCTAGACAGAAGAGGGACTGATGTGAACTTTTCCTCCACTAGGAAGTCTTGGTGCTACCAAATGTCCACTCTACAGATTTGTTGCCAAATATTTCTACATTGGGGAAAACTACCAGAATCTAGAAATTTTCTATGTCATGATTTTTAAAACACATAAACTTGTGAATATATTTTTCTTGTCTTTTAATTTGTGTGTGTGTGTGTGTGTGTGTGTGTGTGTGTGTGTGTGTGTGTGTGTGTTCTCCTCTGTCTCCAGCCACCTTACTTTTCCAGACATCTTCTCTCACTGAAACGGAAGCTCACTGAGAGGCTGGATTGGCTAGCAGTCCCCTGGTGCCTTCCTGTCTTTTCCTCCCAGAGCTGATATTAATGAACCTGTATTTTGACCAGGGCTTGGGGACCTAAATCCAGGTTGTCACACTTGAGCAGCAGCCTCCTGGCCCACTGAGCCATTTCTCCAGCTGATGAACTTGGCTTATTTATTAATCTTTACAATGGGAACATAAAGAGAACTCACATTTAATGTTTTCTAAGAAAACTTACTTGAGCTCTAGTTTCACACAAGCAGTACAGCTAAGAGTCACCAAGCTACCCCTTGGGATGTATTTAAATGAAGAAGCCACTCAGGACAGTGGGCTCAGAGAATGATCTTTTGAATGTTCTCTGTCATGCATGCTGAATGATGAAGGTAGCTGCTCATAGTGACCTGGGTTAAGAGGGGCCTAGGGGTTCTCTTCTCATTTCCCCTCTCTCTGCTATGATCCCAATTTACTCAGACGATCTTATCTATTCCCCCTTCCCAGCGGGATCCATAGATATCTCTCTTAAGGTCTTCATTGTTAGCTAGCTTCTCTGGGGTTGTGGATTATAGCCTGGTTATCTTTTGATTTATGTAATATCCACTTATGAGTGAGTAAGTCTGGGTAACCTCACTCAGGATGCTTTTTTCCCTCGTTCCATCCATATGCTTGCAAATTTTAAGATCACTTTTTTCTGCTGAGTAATCCATTGTATAAATGTACCACTTTTTTTTTTAATCCACTCTATGGTTGAGGGATATCCAGGTTGTTTCCAGGTTCCAGTTTTTACAAATAATGCTGCTATGAACATAGTTTAGCAAATGTCCTTGTGGTGTGAATGTGCATTTTTTGAGTATATGCCCAAGAGTGGTATTGCTGGATCATGATGTAGATTGATTCTCAGTTTTCTGAGAAACTGCCATACTGATTTTCAAAGTGGCTGTACAAGTTTACACTCCCACTAGCAATGAAGGAGTGTTCCCCTTGCTCCACATCCTCTCTAGCATAGGCTGTCATTAGTGTTTTGATCTTAGCCATTCTGAAAAGTGTCTCAGAATTCCTTTGATTTGTACTTTCCTGATGGCTAAGGAAGGGATGGCTATGTTTGGGAGGGAAAGAGAGGGAGAGCAAAGAAACAGATATCTTGATAGAGGGAGCCATTTGAGGGTTAGGAGGAAACCTAGTGCTAGGGAAATTGCCAGGAATCCACAAGAATGACCCCAGCTAAGACTCCAGGCAATAGTGTAGAGGGTGCCTGAACTGGCCTTCCTTTGTAATCAAATTGATGACTACTCTCATTGTCATCATAGAACCTTCATCCAGTAACTGATGGAAGCAGATGCAGAGATCCATAGTTAATCGCTGGGCCTAGCTCCTATTCCAGTCAAAGAGAGGGAGGAGTAATTGTGTGGGCAAAGGGGTCAAGATTGTGATGGGGAAACCCACAGAGACAGCTGACCTGAGATACTAGGAGCTCACTAGCTCTCAACTAACAGCTGGAGAACCTGCATAAAACTGAACTAAGCCCTCTGAAAATGAATGCCTGTTGTGTGATTTGGGCTGTTTGTGGGGCCTTTGACAGTGAGACCAGGAATTATCTCTAGAGCATGACCTGGCTTTTTGGAACCCATTCCCTTTAGAGGAATACCTTACTCAGCCTTGATACAGGGAGGAAGGGCTTGGTCCTGCTTCAACTCCCCATGGGAGGCTTTACCATCTCTGAAGAGTAGATGGGGGCGGGAATCTGGGTGGTGAGTGCAAAAAGAGAAAGGGGGAAATGTGGCTGGTATATAAAATGAAAAAAAAAACTTTTAAATAAAATAAAATTAAAAAATCTATTAAAAAAAGGGACTAGAGATTAAGAAGGGCCTTCTCCATCTCTTATAACATTATGTGCAATAATTTTTATGATAAATGTAAGCCACTGTCTGATGTTTCAGAGTTCATCCACAGGATGCATATAGTTTGCTCTGCTGCAACAAAGAAGATAATGCTAGTCTATAGAGTTATTTCCTCCTATGCCCCTGGGACCCTTAGTCCATTAAAGGACCAGGTGTAGGGCCATCGGCCTTCACATCCAGGTGCTGATGTACCAACACTTAGCTCAGTATTGGTTAGTACTAGTCACTTGAAACAAGTTTCCTGAATAAAAGTACCATGTTTAAGGTACCTTCATTAATCCACATGTGCTAAATGAAAGAAACAGAAACACAAGTATTGTATGTGGGAAGGTGAGTCTAGGAAACATTTTTTTGGATTTTGGGGGAAATGAGGTAAGACAACAGAAGGAAGACAAAAAGTATGGGAGTGGGCAAGTGAGGGTCAGTCCTAGTGGGTGGGAGGCAGAGAAGGAGTACTGGAATACTTAGCCATGACTATCAGCCGCTCACGTATTCAATTATCTGATACCTTTGTACCCAGAAAGGCAGAAAATACAGGCTTCAGTGGCAAGAAAGAGCCACTAGGAAAAGAAATGAAACTCTTCATCTGGAAATCAGGCCAGGGCAACTGAACTAGCAAACAGGAGGGTCATGGGAGGCGCACTGGCTATGTGTCATCTAATGAAAAATATGAATTTATTTAAGAATTCAATGAACACCCTCCCCCCACCCTGTGCCGCACACATACAAACACACACACACCTTTCTATCATCTAGAGCAAGAACGTTTCTTTATGTGCAGAGTTAACTGTTCTGGAGTCAGGCTGGATGGGGAAAGAGGTAGAAGTATCTGGTCCTAACTGTATTGTATCATGAAAACATCTACATGCCCATATTCCCATGGCCAACTATGTCTGATGAGTTTGATCTCACTTTCCTATCACCTGAGTAATAAGATGAAATGTTGGACATTAGTGGTTAGTAAAACCAAGTACGTAATTTTTTTTTCTCATCCAAATTCATCAACCCCCTTGTGTACCTTTTGGAGATGAAAGTCTAGCAGCTTGGCTCCTCAGCTGTCAGTGTTTGGTGATTTAATTGCTGGTGTTGGTAGTTACCCCCTGGAACCACTGCAGAACCATCAGAACTGCTTCTTAGTAACACAGTGATACATCAGCACTTACAATGTTGGCTGAGGACAGGGCTACCTAAGTCAGAGTCACAGACAGAATGGGAAATACAGACAGTAAGAAGCTAGGGAGGAAACTCTAGCCCTCCAGCCTTCGACTCACACAGTAGGGTCTGGGCACTATGCACTGGGCATAGAAAGCTAATGAGGATTTTCAGGCTGGAGAACATCTCTCTCTCTCTCTCTCTCTCTCTCTCTCTCTCTGTGTATGAGTGTGTGTGTTTAGGAAGGATTGATGCTACAAATGAGAGGTCCTGTTTGGATGGGGTTTCTTACTTCATCTATAGGTCTCAGTCCTGTTGGGGAGGTGTCCCTTTTTATCATGTTAAAAAAATTATTACTCCTTTTTAAGTTCCTTCCATTTAAAAGAGACTAGGAAAGATCCAGACTAGAACTTACTTAAAAAATGGACACCCTTCAAATTAGCATCAGATATATTTTACATGGTAAATGTATTCTCATTTACATAATATAATGTATTCTCACTTACATAATGGGGCAATCTCAAGCTTGAGAGATCATTTGATGCCCTGATCTGTAACAGATCATTAGAGGGCTTGGTCTCCAAGATGGCATGTAGCTCTTGTGCATTCAAAGTAGGGCAAAATGAGGCATTCATCCATATCATGTGACTTCAGTAATCAGGCAGCTAGACCACATACAGGGAGAGAGGTTACGCTTCTGGGAAAAGGGCCCTCCCGCAAATGATATACACTGCTGCATTAGCACTCATTGTCTACTGCATTATTGGGTTAGAGGGAGGGGCTTTCCCCTGGTGTTAGAAAATGAATAAAGAGACCCTGGGAGCCCGAAGGTCTTCTTCCCTTCACCTGCTCTGAAGATGAAGAGCCTAGAACAAGTAACACAGAAGAGAAGAGAACCAGCTATTTCTCAAAATACAAGTTGGATACAGTTTGGTCTTAGAAGTTTGCAAGGTTCTCTGATTTCATCCTTTTAAAGCACCAGAAGTGGGATTTATGTATATTTACAATAGTGTTTGCAAAAGGATGCAAAACATACTAGTTGCTAATCTTACTTAAAAATGGAGTCTGTGTTTAAAGAATTAATATAGTTGATCTCAATGCTCAGTCCAAATTTTTCTGGATATTTGGTGGCAGCTCCCTGTGGGAGGGAGGCACCTATCCGTCCCTCATGGGGTGAGAATTCAGGCTGTGTTCCTTCCTTGGAGGTGTACAGTGATATTTTTATACTAAACAATACCAGTTGCTATGTCTGTGGCTCATCTGGCTCCAGTTGATTTGTAGCCAATCTATTTTAAGTAATTTTTGTGACTCAGGGTGGGGAAGCAGGTGATGCTCATGAATCAGTCCTACAGTCAGAGCAAACTGAACACAAAGTCATTTCATGATGTGTGCTTAGAGGATATTATCCCCTCATATTAAACCAGCTGAGAATTAAAACACAGTGGTGTATCAGCAGCTCCCAGGCTTTGTCTGTACTAAATAATTAGGCAGAAAGTTGAGGGAATTGAGTGATGAAACTAATAACTAATGATGCAACTAATAAATAAGCCGGTTATGAAACACTCCAAATAAAACCCAAGCCTAAAACCAAAACAACAAACAAGCCAAAATCAAAATCCAAAATCCCTCCTCAAAAAGTTGAACGCTTTTAAAATAAAAACACAGGGATACACTGTATTATCTAACTATTGGTGAGCATTTCCCAGCTTACAGATGAGGGCTGTACAAGCAGAGGGTAGCACCTTAGCTTTCCCATGGACTGGAACTGCAACCAACAGCAGGTAGAATGTCTGGCAGTAGGTAGAGGAGTGAGAGGCAGAGGATGAGATCCAAGGACAGTCTTTGCCTTCTCCCATCCTATCACTTTTCAAAGCAGGAAGATGTGAGCTGCTCGCCACTATTACCATTACAGTACTATGTGACCAGCAGTACACAATTTGTGTATTTCTGGTTTACTTCAGTTTCCCATCTGCAGTGGTAATAGTCACCTGTACCAGGTCCACAGTAATGTGTGAGAACCAATTACATGTTCTAAGTCAATGAGATGTATCTAAGATTGTGGAAGGAGAAGTATTTTTTGTGAGAATATATTAGGAGCAAAGAATATTTGCAATCAGAGGTCTTAATTAGAGTTTCCTACCTCATTTCCAGAAAGGAAACCATTCTTTGAATGATGGGAGGTCTTTAGGGATCTGGTGTGTTAGGCTGTTTCCAAAGAGGTAAAACTCCTCCCTATATTGTGGTGGTTGACATTAAAGTTACTTCTTAGGGACTAGAGAGATGGTTCAGCAGTTAAGATCAACTGACTGTTCTTTCAGAGGGCTTGGGTTCCATTCCAAGCATCCACATGGTCAGCCACAGTTGTCTGTAACTCCAGTTCCAGGGGATCTAATGCATTCTTGTCAGGCATGACCTCTACAGGTACTATGTGATGCAGACATACACGCAGGCAAACATACACACAAAATAAAAATAAATATATCCTTTAAAAACTTTCTTTTTATATGCTGATTGCTTTCATGTATTTTTTTTCTTGCAATTTCTTAACATTATCATTTTACAGATGACGAGGCTGACACTTGGTGCTCAGGGTTTTCAAGTCATGTAGCTGTATACCTGCACTCGGTCCCTTGCTGGTAAGTACCTATTTCACTGTATCATAGAAGTCACTTGTATCTGTTTGATAATAGCAACTTCTGAGACCAGACCAGGAAGTCCTTTCAGCCAAGCCTTGGAAGGACCTTTGTCACAAGACAGGAAGTTCCAATAGGATGGAAGAATAAGCTATAACACCAACATGTATTTGCCTTCAAACAAAGAAACAACCCCAAATCTCCACTTATGTTTATATACAAATTACCTCTAATTCTGGAGACAGAATGAATATAAATTGAATTTTCAAAATTTCTTCATGGTTCTATGTAATTTTTAAGTTAATTGTTCACTGCAGCCCAGCATGGTGGCACTTGGGAAGCTGAGGCAGGAGGATCTCTGTGAGTTTGAGGTCAGCATTGTCTACATAGTGAGTTTCAGGAAAGCCAGGGCTGTGTAGGGAGGAGACCCTGCCTCAGGAAAACAAAACAAAACAAAACAAACAAACAGATCACTGAAATATGTAGGCTTTAAATATAAATCCCTAAAATAAATTTTTATTAAAAATACATATAATTATAATTAGAAAAAAAAAAACCTCAAGAGGCTCCAGAGACGGCTCAGTTACTAAGAGTATGTAGTAGAGGACCAGAGACCAGGTTCCCCCAGACACAAACCCCCACATACACATACACATAACTAAAGACAAAAACAGAAAATATTTCAAAGAATAAAAGGAACTCAAACTGAGTCTTTCTAGAGAAATAGTCTTCTTATCCCATTGTGTCTTCCTCACAGTAGGTAACCACTGTCAACATTCTGCTTCAGCTACTTCAGGTGCCACAAACTAAATCACTTGCTCCTTTATTTTTATCTAATTTTCCTCATAGAAGAAAATGAGAAAACGATACCTGAGGTGCTATCAGGACTGAGGATGGTGTCAGTACCAGAAAACACAAGGACCCAGGACCAGAAACCTCAACACAAAGGAAATCTCATCAGTAACAGTTATGGGTTGTCTGGCCTTCAGGCAACTATTATTTCATGACTTATCACATTTTCCTATCTAAAAAATGAGAATGATAATGTTAACAGCTTCCCCATCAAAAGCTATTCTGAAGATCAAGTGTGATGACATCTAATAGCTTTAGAACGTTGCCCAGCATGCCATGTCTGTATAACAAGCCATATCCACTGTCTTTCTTTCTCCTCTATCTCTTCCATCTTCCTTCCTTGGATATTTAAAATTTATTCCTAAGGGTCATCTTGAGCACTTTATTCTTATATTAAAAATTAAATTGACATATTTAAAACTAAATAGTACTTGGAGTTCTATAGTGAAATACACCTACTTCTTAATTAACCTCTCCAGTGACCCAGAACTATATATACATGTCTATGTATTTTCATTCTGGAATCTTTTAGTTCTAATTTATATATGACAAATCAAAAGATCTTAACTTCCATTTTAGCGTCTTCAGCAATCTGTTGAATCCCACCATGATATTACTCCCTATTTCCTCTCAGACATGTAGTATTTCACAGTGATAGTTACTATGGCTACTATAAATTTGATAGTTCTCCTATTTCACATTCCATCAATTCTCTGGAACCCTCCCTCTATCTCTATCTCTTTTCTGTAATCTTTTGTTATTATATTGTAGCTTCTTTCTTTTTTTTTGACTCATAGGAGATGGACCATTGTCAACACTTCCTCCAATGTCACCTACATGGCACTGTGGTGGGCTCTACCTAAGGTTACAATGACAGTGTTATTTATAATGCAGACACTTATACATATGAATGTATTGAGAGCAGTTAAATGGGGACCTCTTTGCCTTGGCCTTATATATGTACAGCCTACCTGCCCAGATTATTTCAATAATTAGGATGGGTGCTAGTTCTGTGCAGGTTCATAGGATTTTCTTCTGGTAAACAATCACTCACTCAAACTGACTTATAGACACACTTCTTATGAATGCATACATGCTCTTGACCATGGCCTGTGCCATCTTCAACATCATCAACATAAGGGATGGCCATCTTCAAATGGTAGTCAGTACCCTAGCAAGTGACACCATCAAAATGAGTCCAATGTTCAATATGATAACTTCTCAAAAAAGGGAAGATCTTTTTACTTTTTCACACTGAACTCTCCTTCAGAAGATGTCTGAGCTATGATATCTCATATATGTATTTCCCATGATTCAAGTTTCACCAAAATAATCAACTAAATCAACATGAGTATCAACTTCCTTGTAACAACTGCCAGATGCACCTCTAGCTTCCATCACTGGTCATCATATTTGCATTTTTTTTCATAGCAGTAGCCAGAACCCCTGCAGGGGATCCTATCTAAAACAAACACATCCTCAGGGTACTCACATGAAATTCTACTGTACCACTCTGGAATATCACATCCATTCTCCTATATTCTCCACAGAGTGCCAGGTGGCAGAATTTGGCACATGATGCAATATAGCCCAGTAGTACTGTAAACTCCAGACTTCAGAAGACAGCCAGGCAGACAACAGGGGTGGCAGTCACACAATTCAGAGGATCCATAATCACATTTCTCCATTCTTCCCCTTGTTCTACCACACTGTTCCCACAGACCTTTCTGGAACATCTCTCAATTCCATAATAGTTAAAACAGGCTGTTCAGATCAGCATCTTTCTGCCATCCTTTTACTCCAACTTCTATATTATTTATTAAGACAGAGTCTTGTGGAATATTCTTTCACACTGTGTGAATATATGTCATTGTGATTGGTTTAATAAAGAAGCTGACTGGACAAGATCTGGACAAGATAAGGTTAGGTGGGAAAACCAGACTAAGGACACTGAGAAGACGAAGACGAAGACGAAGACGAAGACGAAGACGAAGACGAAGAAGAAGAAGAAGAAGAAGAACAAGAAGAAGAACAAGAAGAAGAAGAAGAACAAGAAGAAGAAGAACAAGAAGAAGAAGAAGGAGGAGGAGGAGGAGGAGGAGGAGGGCAGAGTCAGGAGAGTCACTAGCAAGACACAGAGAGGAAGCAGAAGGTGAAAGATAAAAAAGTGGTAATGTGACATGGCAGAATGTAGATTAATATAAATGGGTTATTTTAAGTTGTAAGAGCTATGTAGTAATACGCCTGAGCTATCAGCTAAGCATTTATAATTAATATTAAGTTTCCATGCTGGTTATTTGGAAACTGGAGGATATGAAAGAAAATTCTACCTACAGAGTCTCATATAGCCTAGATTAGCCTCAATCTACCTATGAAGATGAGGATCATTCTGAACTTCTGAGTTTTCTGTCTCTACTTGCTGAGTGTTGGCATTGCAGGCATGTATCACCATGTCCAGTTTTAGGAATGAACCTAGGACTTTATGTATACCAAGCATAAAGTTCACAAACAACTACATTCTTAGCCTCTACTTTGTACTTTTCAAAGTCTCTTATTTATAGTTAAGTTGACTTTTGTATTGTCAATATTATTTTTTGAATATATTTTAAAAAGCCTCAATTATGCCCTCCATGTCTCTGAAAAAAAATAACAGCTTGTTCTTATTTTATGGCTTTAATGTCTTTGTGGAGATCTCTGAAGACACTAATTACAATCTTCAAAAAATCATTTCTTTCTTTCTTTCTTTCTTTCTTTCTTTCTTTCTTCCTTCCTTCCTTCCTTTCTTTCTTTCCTTCTTTCTTCCTTTTCTTCCTTAATTTTTTTTTGTTAGACTGTGGTGTTTCTCTGTTTAGTCTTGGCTGTCCTGGAACTCACTCTGTAGACTAGGCTGGCCTTCAACCAAAAACTAACTTACAACTCCCAAAATATCGTTTTTATTATCAGAATTATCTTTGGCTACTTGGTGGACAGCTGTTCTGTTTACCTACTTTGGTCCTTTTTCTGGAAAGGACTTCCAAATATCTGTCAGTCTCAGAAAGCATTCCTACATATATGAATGTATTGGAAACTTGCCTGTGTTGGCTATCTGCCCAGAGTCCTTCAGTAGTAATGCTGTTTGCTGGTTCTGTATAGGTTCATAGGGTATTCAGACAGGTGAGCTTCATGTTAGAATATGTAGTTAGTGTTGTGGGCAGACTTAGAGTTTGCAGAACTAAAATTGAAAAAGATGTCATTTTTTTTCTGGTCAAGAGTTTCTTTATGATCTTAGGCATCAGAAATGTCCAGAAACCCTTAGATGCAGTCACCCACTTTCTTAGGCACACCTTTATTTGTGTATAAATTATTCTAGTTCTTTTTTTTTTTTTTTTTTTTTTTTTTTTTTTTTTTTTTTTTTTTTTTTTTTTTTTTTTTTTTTTTTTTTTTTTTTTTTTTTTTTTTTTTTTTTTTTTTTTTTTTTTTTTTTTTTTTTTTTTTTTTTTTTTTTTTTTTTTTTTTTTTTTTTTTTTTTTTTTTTTTTTTTTTTTTTTGGGAAAGCCAGTAGTCTGTTGATGTGGGGAAGGAGTGACTTCTGTAGAATAGGTGACCTAATGGAGTTTGTCAGATGTGAAATTACACTTTTGAGGAGAGGTCAGAAAAGATCATGCAACAACTGCCCATTTTTCTCAGGCAAGCCTCGGAGTCCTAAGCTGCCATGAAGGTAATTTGGTATCCAAAGCAACCATGATGTGAGATGGTCCGAGACACACGACAAGACTTGTAGGCATTTCAGATGAGTGCCCAGTGGGTCCTAGCTTTTGAATCCTCTCAGTCTAGTTAGTTACTCCTCATCCAATATTCTGAGATTTTCAATATAGTCCCTGGACACTGTGGATCAAGTTTAATTGTTTTGCTGTGCTGTGTCTATGTTCTGGACCACAGACTCATTGAGCTGAATTAAATCATTCTGGTTTTATAGTACGAAGTTTTGGGTGGCTAGTTATGCAGTAAGACACATCCAGGGCCCAGTAATTATTCTCAATTCCTTCTTCTCTAACAACTCATACATCACACCCCTCTTCAGTCTATGCTTAATGTTCTATGAGTGTGTCTAAAATCAAGTCTCCTATCTCCCCTTGAACATTTTTCTGTAAGTACTCTGGATTAAAGAGTTCTGGGTTCCTGGTCAACAGAATCACATCTTTTTTCCTGTCCTCTATAAGTTCATTAAGCTTTTCAAGTCACTATGGGATGCCTTTCCTGTCTCTTAGGCAATGGTAGATTAATCCCCTTTGTGACATGGCTATTGTTTCAAAGAGCTTATAGATATAAGTGGTAAACGTCCCTTGTGAGAAGTATGAGTACAGTACTTCAAAAATGAGAGGTCCTCTGTCCCCAAGGGGTGACATTCCACAGCATTCATTTGTTAGATGTAGACTGTATCTGGGAGACAGAACACATGTCCCAATATGAAAAGTCAAAAGCCTTTTTTTTCCCTAATCACTAATCCTGTGAACATGAGATTAATTTTCTTCTATTTTAGTTTAAAGCTCTTTTATTTATGTCTTTTAGGGTTTCTATTGTTGTGAAAAGACACCATGACCATAGAAACTCTTAAAAAGGAAAACATTTAATTGAGATGGAAGCTTACAGTTTCAGAGATTTAGTCCATTATCATCATGGCAGGGAGTGTGGTGGCTGAACATATGGTGGCATATAGGCAGACATGATGCTGGAGAACTCTATGCCTTGACCAAAAGGTAGCAGGAAGTGAACTGAGATACTGGGTGTGGCTTGAACATATATGAGACCCCAAAGCCTGCCTTCACAGTAACAACACACTTCCTCCAACAAGACTACACCTAATCCAACAAGGTGGTACCTCCTAATAGTGTCATTCTCTTTGAGCATCATTTTCTTTCCAACTATCACATTTACTAATTGACTTTTCAGCAAAAGTTTTGAAGTTCAGTTTATAGACTATAAATTGTATCATCTACATAAAATCTGTAACTTAATGAGTCAAAAAAATGTAGCATATCTCTGTGTTTATACCCTCAACATGACAGAGAACACCTATTGCTATCTAACTATGGCTCTAATTTCTAGCCCCACAGGGTGGTCTCACTCATCCAGGATGCACAAGTGGATTTATACAGTGTTCACACATCCTGTCTACCTCTTTACTTTGTATCTTTACCTACATCTATGCTTCTGTTTGTGACAATGATTTGTTCCCTTTTATCACTGATTTGCATTCCTATTTACTGGTTAATGGATATTTCAGTTGGCAGCAGTTTGGATAAACTGCTATTAACATCATGAAATAAATCTTTCAAAAAACTTTCATTGAATTTATTGACAATTTCATACATGAATAAAGTGCATTCTGATTATTGTGACTCCTCCACCCTTTCTAATTTTCTCCCTTCTGCCCACATCTATCCCCACACTTCTGCCTTTTGTTTTTATAGACCTACTGATTTAGACCAGGATACTCTATATGACTTGGAACCAACATCAGAGCCTGGAGCCTGGTGGACTCTTTGTGGGTAATAACTGAAGAGCATGATTCCCCTTTCTCCAGAACCCTCAGTAGCTAGTGGTTCAGCAGGGATGGGTAGGGTCCCATGAACTCTTTCATTGCAAAATTATTTACTTGTAATTGATCATATAAAAACTAATATTTATTAAGTTATATAAACACTCACAAATATAAATTGAACTTTAAGACACTTTTTGGAGAGTGTAACTGTCCCATACCACACGATGGAGTCAGACCTCTCCCCAAGAATACAAGAACAAACAGGAAGGGAGGTCAGCATGCCCTGGGTCTTCAATGGGGGCTGGCTAAACCTGTAAGCCTCCCTAAATAATGCCTAAATCCCACTACAGTCCTTTCTGACCCATGACTGGCTACTGACAGGAGAAGCCTGCTGCACAAGAGAGAATTCGTTTGCTATTGTAAAAATTATCAAACCCCAGTGGCTGAGGAAGTCTTAGGCCCTAGCAACAAACTTACTACTGTTGCTTAGTGAAATTGTCAGGGCTCCAAGTGGCCTTTTAAATATTTATGTTTATAGTCATAGATATTGCTACTTCCAGCTTTAACTAGGGATACTTCCCTTTATAAAGAAAGGTAAATGCAGAGATACTTGGCTGCTCAAGGCGGAATAATTTTTTTCATGAACACTATTAAGATGCTTTAGAGCCATACTTTTAAAAATCCTTTGTTTCTCTGTAAGAGGACTGGAGTCTGCCCAGCAGAAAGTCTGGTACCAGCTAGGCAACTGAAACGTTAAAATGAGTCCCTTTTTCTCGGTTTTTCAACCAACATAAAATTCTGGCTCCCAGGAGTTATAAGGTAGGAGCTAAGCATATCAAAAGTGTCCTGTGAAAATCAAAGCCTGGATTGCTGAACTGGAAAACTTGACTTGGGAATGCAGTGGTAATAAGCATTTCAAAGAAATAGGCAGCCTCCCTTGAAACAGCATCTAAACAGGGCATAAAGCACAGAATTGAACTGTTCCCTCTTTGACTGTGATGATTTAGCCTTTAGGAATGGTCATGCCTGTAAAAGTAAGTGCTGAGTAGAGAACTTGAAAGGATGTGAAAGGTACAGGGAGCTTTTTCTGTCCTTTACAAATAAATACACAAAATGTTCTATAGCAGATATAGAAAGTGTGGGAGTGCATTGGACAACTTCCTTCAGAAACAATAGCAGCAGCAGCATTTAATGAACTTGAACACCAGGGCCTTCTAAAGCTGTTTCCCTGCATGCTTTAAGTAAATTCCCATGCAGCTCTTCTAAGACCTGTGCTTGCTGCTCAGCTCAGTTGTATTTCCCCTAAAACTCAAAAAAGCACAGTCTTGACCCTGGTACCTCCACACTGTATTTGGAGACAAGGTCTTGCAATAAGTATGTAATGGGATGAAATGTGGCCATTAGGATGGACCTCAAACCACAGCCTACTATCTTTGGAAGAAATGGAGCTTAGGATGCAGAGATATCCAAAGGAGAGCAGATGAAGATGCCTGGATATGGTGGCCACTGCCACACCGGGAAGAGTGACCTCAGGAGAACCAAACACCCCTTCAACATCTTGACTCAGCTGTCCAGCCTTCCAAACTGGGAGGAAAGAACCATCACGGCTTTGACCTGGTTGAGCCAGTCCACTTGTGGCGTTTTATTCTGCTAGGACTAGCTGACTGGTACAAGGAATGTGCTATAATCTTTATTTCACAGATGAGGGTGATAGAAGATTCTGGTTACCTGCTGGAATTGCATAGCCAAGACTTGACGGAAGTGAATAATACAAAAAAAAAAAAAAAAAAAATGGAGGCACTAAATCAGTGGTTCTCAACCCATGAGTCACAGCCCCTTTGGGGTTGAACCATCCTCTCACAGGGGTCGCCTAAGACCATCAGAAAACAGAGCCATTTATGTTACAATTTATAGCAGTAGCAAAATTACAGTTATGAAGTAGCAAAGAAAGTAATTTTATGATTGGAATCATCACAGCATGGGGAACTGTATTATATTAAAGGGCCCCAGCTTCAGGAAGGTTGAGAACCATTGCTCTAAACAGATGAGAAATTCCTTTCGCACTCCACCCGGTTAAATGGAAAGCATGTGCACTCACACTCCGTTGTGGAGAGAATCTGCAGCAGGCACTATGCAAGGCTCAGTAGGCAGAGTCAAGAAGGTGCAGATAAGGAGTGTCTTGAAGGATTGTCTAAGATGGCCTCAACACACCAAACTATTGTCAGGAATGCCCAACCTATGACATGTACCCTTGTCCCTGGTATGGGCTCAGTGATGACAGGCAGGGTCTGTCTGATGGTTTCCTAAGGGGAAAGATATATGGGGGAGCTAAGCTCCTGACCCCCAAAGTTGAGGATGTGTTAATTTCATGATGAGAATCACTTTGAAAGAATCCCTAAATAGCCAGAAGGGTCCTTAAAATGGATAGGAATGAGGGCCAGAGGGGTGAGCAGAGATGCAATGGTAGCAAAGGGCTCAGGTGTAAGGAAGGACCCTATGCTCAAGGAAGCTGGGCAGGCCTCTAGGAGCTGAGAAAGGCAGAGCCCTTCTGCTCTTTCTAGAAGGAACTGCCTTTCCAACAGCTTGATGTTTGACTTTTAACCTCCAGAACTGTCAGAATATCAGCTCGGGTTGTTTGAAGTCATTAAGCTTTTAGTAATGTGTGGCAGAGTCGAAGGGAAAGTCCCACACCTGTCCCGCTGTAGAGGTCATGCTAGGGATCAGATGCCACTGAGCTTCACCAGCTCCAAGCTGCCAGATGTTCTGAATCCTGGAATAAAAATATCCTTCTGTTCTGAGGCCCAGTGGGGCCCTGAAGCCTGCACTTGAAGCGGTGTGCAGGGCATGCTATGTCTTTAATGGATCCACCATATGGTTTAACTGTCTCCACGCTCCTGGTAGGTACACATGACTATCTTAGTTTCCGTAGAGGGAATAGGAAGCTCCAGGCCTCACAGTTGAGAGAGACAGAGGGATACCCAGAGTCATATCTGCCAAAGTCTGGAGCCAACATTTTCAAAAGCTTAAAGGAATATTAGGATCAAGGTTGGAGAGATAGCTCAGCAGTTAGGAATGCATACTGCTTCTGCAAAGAACCTGAATTCATGTCAGGCACCTCAACACCACCCGCAACTCCAGCTCTAAGGAACCCAATGCCTCTGGTACCCATGGGCACCTGCATTCATAAGCACAGTTAATGAGCATTCACATGCACAGATGCATACACTTACATATAACTTAAAATAAAATAGATCTTTAAAAATTACATATATGGTTTACCATCTTAACCATTTTAAATGTGTGGTTACAACCAAATACATAAATGTGTATTTATTCATACGTATTATAAACATATGAATTTGCATGTTTTAAACTTTTTCATCCAAGTATTTCTTGTATATTGAGCATGTTCTCTCACAGCCCCACCCCCTCCCTATCATGCCCCTCACCTGTTACTTCTGTTTTCCCAGAGAGCATTATCTCCACTTTTGTGTCATATATACATACCTGGTTCTATATATCTATATAAAAATCCAGGAACCACAAATGAATGAAAACATACAACATTTTTCTGAGACTAATTTAATCTACTTAATGTGAGTGGCGGCCCGGAACCTGGTCTGCGGTGGGGGTTTGGAACTTGGCGCTCGCGGCGGCTTTTGGACCCTAAAGAAAATGAAATTATATGTTTATATATTTTTTAAACTGTTTGGCCCATGTCTTATGTCTATTATTAGCTAGTTTTTTTTAGATTAACTCATTTTTATTAATTTTTTATTATGTGTCTCTTAGCCTGTGGCTGGAGGGCTTTATATGTCTTTATATGTCTTTATATATCTTTATATGTCTGTTTTTTTGGGGGGGTCTGATCGAGAGTGACTAACTCAACTCTTTTTTATTTGTTTGTCTTTTGTTTTTATCCACTTTTATTGTGCATGGGCCAAAACAGCTCTTTTATTTATATTATATAGAGAACATTTTATTACATTTTTTTTGTCTAATTAAAAAGGAAGGTTTTAATTTTTATATAGTAAAATTATAACAGAACAACTTTTAAGCAGGAATTACAGTCACAATATCTAGTCTATTTGTATTTACAAAATTAAAGAGAATATTTTATTATCTATTTTATCATTGTGAGTCTAAAGTTTTATATTTAATATATCTTTTAAACTAAAAAGAACTATATCTATAATTATTAAACTTTCAACTACATCAAAGACCACAGAAAGATATAATATTATGTAAATAAACAGGAAGAATAAGTAACTTTTAGGGTCTAGAAAATGACAGAGAAGACATTTGTTTGCCTGGACAGTCACCCAAAATTTTTTTGTAACATTGGGGCATCTATCTTTAGCCTATATGGCCCAAGTCTCTGTCATACCTTTTAGTGATGTAGGAAATTTGACACAGTCTATCAGTCGCTTTTCTTTGTGTCTAGAAGGATGTTTGGAAATTTTTTTTGCAAAGCAGGAATCTGAAGGACCATCTTGGCTTGTTTTGTCTACATTTAGAGGTCACTTTTTTATGGAACTTGTATGTCTAGTTTATACAGCATAGTATTAAGCAGTCAATATCAGAACTGTTTTTTTGTCCAGTGGCTAACTGTTGCCACAAAGTAAATTTTACATGAAGTCTTTTTAATGTCCATCTTTTTTTTGAAATACATTTGTGCTGCCAGGAACAGACCTGTCTTACTGTCTAGAAAAGTCTAAGTTCTTAAAATATCTTAAATGTCATATTTTGTATGTCTTTGAAGTGTTTGAAGACTATCTATCTAACTGAAATATATCTTTGTATACTTATAAAAACCTAACTAACATGACTATAAGTTTGCTTATCATAGTTGGCTATTAATTTGCATTTTTCAATTACACATTACAATTTTAAATGAGTTATATCAGCATCATACTTTAATCAAGAGTAGAAAAATATATACAGCATAACAAAATTAACCTTAAGTTTATATCAATGAATCAAAATCTACTTATCTTTTCTAATCATTCCTATATCATATCCTCCTCCCTCATTTTTTTTAAAGAAATTGACTATGACTATTAACCATTTATAATGAAAACAAACATTAATAAGTAGTATTTTTGGGAAATTGGACGAAGCTTTTTTTTTATTATTTTTTGTTGTCAAAGGACAATGACAATCTCATGGGGTTTTGAAGCTGGATTATTTTAACTGACCTCTTGGAATCTGAGAATGTTTATTTAGGTGGCCTTGGCAGATGGAATTATATTTGTCTAGAACTAATTTATAGGTTTTGATCTTTTGTGGAGACAAAAGCAGAAACTCTTTTTTTAAGTAACATATTTTTATAAACAGATAAAGTTAAGACATCTTTAAAATATAAGTATTGGTTTAACTTAGCAGCCTTAGCAATCAATTGTCTCTCTGTAATTAGCTCATTAAAAGTTAAAAAAAATTAAAAGAACATACAATAAACATAATTTAGACTTTTTGTTTATTTGTCATTTTTATGTGGCCTTTATTTTTATTTTTTTTAAGGGCTTTTAAAATTTTTTATTTTTATTTTTTGAAGCTTATGTGTATTTTATATACATTGTACCCCATTTAGAGGTTTTGAGAGTCTAAATCTGTCTTATTGAGAATTTTTAATCATTTTTTAACTCAGAGAGCTGTTAAAAGTTCGGTGTCACTTTAATTGCTGACTCTGCCCCTCTTGGCAGCTTTTCAATATGGCGGAGGAGCCCACTGCTGCTCTGCGGCTGCCGGCAAAGAGAGTGAATTTAGGAAATGCTGTTATGAGAAAAACCTTTTTAAACTTTTTTTTTTATAGTATAAATAGAAACTTTAAATCAATTACACTTGTGCCAATCTTGTCGTGAAACGTATGAGTTTAAGTTGTGTGTCGTGGACGCACCATTTTTAAATTTTTGTCTGAACATCATGCTGTCTCTGTACCATAAATCAATTTAAATACACAATTTAAAAAACTGTTTTAAATTTTTTTAGGCTTTATGCAGGTGTTTGTGCCCCACGTTGGACGCCAATTATCGTGGTACAAACCCGCCGTGAGATATGTTTTAAGTGAGGTTTATTTTGTGAGAGTCACTTACAAAATAGAGAAGGTTTTAAGAGAAAGTGAAGGGATAAAGTTGTAACGCGCCACACTGCCCAACTCTCCCGCCACCGGCCCAGCACCACCTACTCCCAGAAGCCAAGTCATCAGTTCGAAAACCCGTGCAACTGGTCCGGAACTCTCACGAGAGAATGCTGGCTTCCTGTCCTGGTCCTCTCCCTTGGAGGTCTACTTCTGAGATCCTCTCACAGCCCCACCCCCTCCCTATCATGCCCCTCACTCTCCTGTTACTTCTGTTTTCCCAGAGAGCATTATCTCCACTTTTGTGTCATATATACATACCTGGTTCTATATATCTATATAAAAATCCAGGAACTACAAATGAATGAAAACATACAACATTTTTCTGAGACTAATTTAATCTACTTAATGTGATTATCTTCAGCCTCATCAACTTTTCTGCCAGTGACGTCACTCCATTCTTCTTTATGGTAGACAAGAATTCCATTGTGTACACATACCATAGTTTGTTTATCCATGTCTCTGTTGATGGACATCCAGCTTGGTTCTGTAACTTAGCTACTGTGAATCATGCCACAGCTAACATCAAAGGCACAAAATGTATTATGTCCATTCACTTTGTGCTTTTGTGGATGACTTTTTCTTACAAAGGTTTCTGCTATCGGCAACTGTGTTACCATCATTGCCAGATGCTTAGCTAACATGTCCATTCTCCATTTGCCCCATGTCCTGACAGCCATCATTACTTTGCCACTGGGCTTGACTGACTTAGGTACCCCATGTATGTCAAAACACACAGTATTGGCCCTTTTGTACCTGCCATATTTCATTCTGCAAAATGGCCCCCAAATTCCTTCCTTCATGAATAAAACCCAAGCTTGTAACAATTGTATTTCTCCCCACTGACCCTCAAGGGAACTTTATCCTAGATCAGGGTGACAGTCATGTTCTTACATGACATCTCAGCATTCACACCTTAGATGTACGAAAGTGTGGCACTTCTGCCTGGTCTTAAACAACACTGTGATGCTGAATTCTGAGAACAAAATGTGGAGAAGCTTAATAATTACAGGAGAATGACAGACATTTGCAAAATTCTTTTAAAAGTTACTCTCCATCATTTACACAATCTTCCTTTATATACATCATACAACATCAAGCCCCACAGAATGTGGCTTCAAGCACATGTCCTTCCATATGCTCTTCCTGATCATGAAAAGGTGATAGAGAGAAGTATTACCACTCTACAAATTGAAAGTCAATATTTTGGCCTTATTTTAAATATTCTATGGTGGATATGTCCTTAGGAGACTGTGAAAAACATTGTGAATCATCACTTTCAATACTTTTACAGTCATTGGCATCTGTATCCCACACACATACTGACATGGTCATGCCAATCATGTTCTATATAATGATGAGGTTAATTATGTAATTGCTTTCATTCCTAGGTAGCTAACATGTTGCTTCCACACACTAGCAGATCAAGGGCTGGAATGAAGTTCTATGATGCTGTTCTAGTGCATCTCCATGGAGACCTGTCCCTTCTTGCTGTTCTGGGTGTTTCCTTTGGGGTATGCCTTCCTGACTGACCTATGGGCAGCCAGCCCTTTCTCACTGTAGCCTAATTCAACACTTAAATCCTTTTGGCATAATGGATTTATGTTAGAGCTATGAAAACTTCACTAAATAAGAAAATGGGGTTATATATTACTGAGCCAAGTGAAAAAGGCTGGATGTCATCTGGTTGTAGAAAAGGACACCCTCATTTTGGAGAAGACTTGGGGAGACATATTTTCCTAATGTCTGGGTTCTAATTTAGAGTTAGAATTTATGCTTTTGTATTTTTTTCAAATGGTCTTGATCCTAACTTGTTATCTATTTTTATCATCAGTTCTACTTTCAGAATTCAGGCTAGCTGGCCATTGTAAATGGTAAAAAGCTGGGGATTCTAAACATTTATTTTCTTCCAAATTCTCTGATCATTTAGATAATTAAAATCAAATATGACTGGGCATCGGCTTCTGTTCAACACACACCCATAGATACTCATATTGCCATGGAACAAGAACATTCTAAGTCACAAGCTGTCTTTGTCTATGATGCTTACACCTGATTGGCTCCTCCAGCCCAGCTGGATAACTCTGACATGCAGAATAGAATCTTGTGTGAGTTATAAACCAAGTGGCTTTTTGCAAAGTCTCTCATGATACACAATAAACTTCTAATTTATGAGTAATTTCTAATTAATTATGCCCTGATATGTTCTTAAGTTATTTGCCTGCATTAAAGAATTTATACTGATATTAGAACATTATGGGGCTATATATCTATCTGCACGTGCAGCTTCATAATTGCTGGCCTTCATGGTGCTGTCTAGCTTACCCGGTTCAACTTCAAGGGCCTCTATTAGCATTTGTTGGCAGGTCTGATGCTAATAAACTTTCAATCTTATCTGGAAAAGACTTTCTTTTCTTCTTTTTTCTCTCTCTCTTCTTTTGGAGAGTTTTGCTATAAACTATTCCTGATTGGCAGTTTCTTTTAGTCCTTTGAATATCTAATCTGCAAGGCTCTGTGAGAAGTAACCCAGCAGCAGGCTCACAAAAGTACCTCTGTATATGATGAATCACCTTTGGCTTACTGCTTGCAAAAGTTTTTGTTTCAACTTTAAAAAAGGTTTTATTTCATAATCAATTTCATTTTATTTTATTCAGCAGAACTCTAAACCTATTCAGATTTTGACACATATTGAGCTTCATTTTCATTACAAAAACATGGAGAATTAAGAAACCTTTGATAATTAAAAATTTTGTAGTCTAAACTCCAATGCAAAAATTGTCAACCCTCACGGACTATGTCATGCTGTATACAATCTCAGCAACACCAGTCTTTTTCTGTGGTAGCCCAGCTTCCTATCAGGGCTATAAAACAACAGAGGAGAGTCAACTGAAAGATTGGTTTTGGCTCACAGGTTCAGATGGTTCAGTCTATGGTTACTATCATTTTTTCTTTGGGTCTTTGACAAAGCAATACAGTAGGAGGGGTGACAGGTCAAGAGCACTTATCTCCTAATAACCTAGGGCATGTATAATTAGTGTTCTATCACTGTGAGGAGACTCCATATATGAAGAAAAACATTTAACTGGGGCTGGCTTACAGTTTCAGAGATTTAGTCCATTATCATCATGGTGAGAAGCATAGAGGCATGCAGGCAGATATGGTGCTAGAGACACATCTGAGAGGTCTATATATGGATCCGAAGGCAGCACAAGAGACTTGTATCTCATACTGGGTGTAACTTGAGCATATGAGGTCTCAAAGCCCCACAGTGACACACTTCCTCCAACAAGGCCACACCTATTCCAACAAGGTTATACTTCCTAATAATGCCACTCCTTCTGGGCAAAGCATTCAAACACATGAGTCTATGGGGCTCATACATATTCAAACCACCACAGAGCAGAAAGAGAGCAGAAGGGACTGGGGTCTCAGAATCACTTTCAAAGGACATCAAGATATATGGTGATTTTACTTGCTCTGAATGAGACCCCAGCCAAAGAGTACAAACCTTCTAGTAGTTCTAATAGCTGGGGATCAAGCTCTTTTGAGCTTGAGACTTAGAGAAAGTAATCTCTAACAGATCATAATGGCTGGCATGTAGTTCAATTGGTAGACTACTTACCTATCATGCATAATCACTGGGCCAGATTACTAGTTAATTTATTTTTCATTGCTGCAATTCAGATTTAGGGGCTTACAAACTAGTCAAATGCTCTAGCACCAACCTACATCTCAGCTCCCAATTTGATTAGCTATGTTTAATATTAGTTAATTATTCAAACTCCTCAAATTTGTATATACATTTTCTCAAATTTGGAAGGAATTTGGACTTATTAAAATTCTCTCTTTGGTTTTTCTATAATGTGGACATTGGTGTGTTTGATATCTTGGAAGTCTCAGATTTTTTTCCTTTTTGTATGGTATTGTGATTGAACCTAGGGTTTTATACATGTTAGGCCAGTGTTCTACCACTGAGCTATATCCCAAAGCCTGTTTTTAGACTTTTATTTTTGAGACAGTGCTTCACTTGCTCTGTAGTAGAAATGAGTCTTGAACTTATCATCCTCTGCCTCAGTCTCCCTAGTAGCTTGGATTGCAGGCTAGTGCTACCATGTCTTTTTCCTTTTTGTTCCTCTGGTTCCATGGCCTCAAATGACCTTTCTCGACTAAGGACAACTTTCTATTGCTTTCCTCCAGGGACAACACACACACACACACACACACACACACACACACACACACACACACACACACAATTTGTCTTTTTTTTTTTCTCATATCATTTTCTTGCCTTTTTTAACTTCTGCATTTTCTTCCCAGGATCCATTTCTGAGATTTATTTTATTTGACTGGGTTACATTTGGAATTTTTAAAATTATCTTTAAATGTTTTGTTGGGATTTGGATATTGAAAGGAAGCTGCTTGTTCCCAGGCTGTGGATAGTCTTCACCAAGGCAAGCATGCTCATCAATCACCCCCAGAAGACATTCTGTGGGCCTCTTGCATCTTGTATGAGCCCTTTGAACAGCTTGATCTGTTTTTACACAAGTAGTCTCTCTGGTATCAGATGTGATAATATACTCCCTGGTGCTATGGACCATGAAAGGGGCTGCCATATTGTTCTCAGAGGTCCACAAGCACCGACAGCATGATGTCTTCTCTCTTCTTCAGTTCTGTTTATCAGGCAAAACTGAAACTAAATCCTGGTCAGCTCTTAACAGTCAATGCAGGATGTTCAACTCCTTTTTCCCTCCTCTTAGGAAGAAGCCACAAGTTGTGCATTTCATTCCAATTTTAGCACACTGCTCTGGCAGGAAGGAATTCAGTGCCTCAAGTGTGGCAGAATTTCTTACCTCCTCTACTGTGCTTCTCTTTGGTCTTATGCCCACGTAGGGTTATGTTTCAAATAACTTTTGAGGTTTTCTCAAAAGAGATCTGGTCTATATGTTTTTACGAAGCTCAGTGAGAAAGGAAGGAGCATGTGAGGTTTCCTATTCTTGTAATTTTTTCATGAACCAGACAGTGAACATTCATTCATCTAGAGAAGCTGCTGTGTTGTTACAGATCCACTAAGCATTAAAGTTACACAATTAAAGTAACACTGGTGACATATGTCACAGTCTTTTCTTCTTTGCCTAATATGTTTATTATTTTTATATAAGCTTTATTATTTCTCTTGACTTCTAGAAAATTTACCAGTTTTTAACCTGTACATTTTCCTGTATCCTTAACCCATGCTACAAGTAAACAAAGGACTCAATGCACTTTTATGTCCATAAGAGGGGTAAGCAGACAAGGTTCTTAAATAGACAATGGTCAACAATTGTATTAGGCCATTAAATGATGATACTAACTGAAGGAGTTTTCTTCTCATAAAATCCCAAATATTCAATGTGGGATATATAATGATAGTATGAAAATATAGGAGACAGAACATCTTAAAAAAAAAAAAACCCAAAAACCCAAAAAGACCCAATCTCCCCTCCTGCCTCAAAAAAAGCCCCCTCCAACAAAACACTTATAGTTGGTAAAATGGGAAGAAAGGATGAATGTGAAAGGCCCTCAGATGTAATTAATTGCCACATGTTTAAACCACATGAGTGTATCCGGGAAGTAAGGACATCTGTGGATAGCATTAGTTCACAAGAGTGTACCTTTTGTTTTGCTAGATCTTGACTAAGTGTCTCATATTCAGACACAACCTCCTGGACACAACTCACTCCTGATTTTCAGATAATAAGGAAGTTTGATATGCTAGAGCCTGTTGGGCTTACCCTGTAGCTAGGTTAGGCATTTCATACCTGTTCATAAAACCATGTGGAAGAATTTTCAATAAGAGTAGAAGGGACCTTTTTCTTTCCCAAAACTCCTGGACTTTCTATGGTTTTTTTTTTTTGTTTGTTTGTTTTGAGGAAGATGAACTTAAGCTTGGTGCCTTAGAGTACTTGGCCATCCTGACACAATTTTTTTAAAAAAGATTTGTTTATTTATTATGTATACAGTGTTCTGCCTACATGTATGCCTGCACACCAGAAAAGGACATCAGATCTCATTATGGATGGTTGTAAGCCACCATGTTGTTGCTGTGAATTGAACTCAAGACCTCTGGAAGAACAGCCAGTGCTCTTAACTGCTGAGTCATCTCTCCAGCGCCATCTGGCTGTATAGGATGGCCCACGTTTATACTGAAAAGGTGATGGGTGATCAGATGAGCATATTGCTCAATGCTTTCTTAGCAAGGCTGCAGGGCTTAGACCATAAAAGCTAATTTTTTTCCTACTTTGTTCATTGTTTTCCCTGGTGTTTAGTGGACAACATTCTCAGAAGATGTAGTAAGACACCAGAGCAATTTCACATAAACACTTCAAGCTGTGGTATAAGCAGCATGCTAGAACCAAGTTATAAAGATTTAGGAGAGAGATTAGTTACTTAAGGTTATGTGTCCTCAAGACATGCTTAGATTCCAAACGACAAGACTAGAAAACATCCAGTTGCTATAGAAATGAGTTGCAGTTATTGTAAAGATAAATTTGATTCTTTCCATTTCAACATCAAATTTGGAGATTACTTACTATAAACATGGAATAAAAACAGATACTTCTCAACTGAAACAGAACAATTCACCCCCTTTGGACTGACATGATGACATTGAGTTCAAGTCCTTTCTATATAGTCTGACATGTTTTCTTTCTTAGTTCTGACACATGTGAATTGGGCTTGGTAACAATCATAATTGGAAAATCAGTGATTTAGAAATCCAAATAATACTGAAGTATAATAATCATTACTAGAATAAGTTCAAAAGTATCCTGAGAAGTTATGGTTAGCTGTAAAAATTAAAGGAAAGCTTTTTTTAGGACTCTTACAGATGAATACAAAGAAAATGGAATTTAGATTTTAAATGCTGTAAGACAGTGTGCTGCATTGAAAATCTTGGTAGGATGAAATGGCAAATTGGGAGTGCATAGAGAAGATATATATTTTAGGGAATTACACACTTGTAGCCAGCTGTTCCTGAATAAATATACCCCTCAGAGGATAAATGACACAGTGTATCATTTGTGTTCACTTTGGCTCTCATGAAGAATGGAGCTATAGAAACTTAGTGCTATTGTTGCAGCTGTTACTGACAGCTGCAGCCCTATCCTTTAGAAAAGGGCTAACAGGTGGGACTGACCTACCATGAATGTAAATGGGGACTTTCTTAGTAAATTAAAATCTCGTAGGTTCCCCCAGTGAACTCATAGTGTTATGTGGGACTGAAATAACTGGATTAAGTCAAAATATGACACAAGCATACTTTTAACATTGTCTCATCTCTGATGATCAGAGAGAGCATCAATGATGAATATTTCTTCTCTGAACTCTATCACACATTATTTTATACTCTTGGGGTTGCCTCTTTGGGAAATTCCAGGTGGAAAACAAACATCAAAATTTTATTTACATTATCTGACTCTATCTAGTAGATTGCTGAAATAATATGAGATTCCTTTGCACTTGTACCATCTATAACAGCTGTTCTCAGCCTGTGGGTCATGACTGCTTTGGGAGTCACATATCAGATATTATGCATATCAAACATTTACATTATAATTCATAATGGTGGCAAAATTACAGTTATGAAGCAGCAACAAAATAATTTTTTTGGTTGAGAGTCACCACAACACGAGGAATTTTATTAAAAGGTTGTAACATTAGGAGGGTTGAGAGCCACTATCCAAGAAAATGATTCTATTTTTAATGCCTCACTCAAATCTGACATGGCTTGCCTTGATGCATAGCTATAGCAAATTAGTAGGTGCCAATTCTAAGACATCATCTTAGGAAGTCGATGTGTCTAATTTTAGGCTAGGGATGTTTTTACCACTATATAAACAAGCTTGTTTATCCTGTTGGAGAAAGGTGCAGGTTTCTTACTTGAAACATCTCAGTAAACCCAGACAGCAATGTCCCCAACCCATCCCAAATTCCACTGAGTTGAGCTCAGATTTCTTATTCACATAATTATAAACAAAATGATAAGGCACTTCATTGGTGTCACAGAATATTGGAGCAGTTTGTTATAAAGCAATAGATACATGATACTTCAGAGCTCCTTCACTGAGTAACAATTCTACTTGTGGGAGCTATAATTAATTACCTGCTCACCCCCTTCCCTAACAACTGCGTAATCTGTATAACACAATGCAGTGGACTGAATTATAGGATGCAATTCTCATTCTACCTTGGACTCAAATCACAGCCTATGTAAATTTGTAATTATTTTTATATGATACAGAATGCCCCTTCCTGTGCCTTGGCTTCGGGCATGGCAATAAGATTACTTTGAAAAGAGCAGATGTAATGGCTTCACCAGATCTGAATCCAGCCTTAAGGTACCTGACATAGTTCACTTGTTCTCACATATTTCTGCCATCACTGAGATCTTCCATAGAGCAACTGATGATGTTTCAAACTGGTACCAAAATGAATGGTAGATGAGAAATAATTGTTGTGTGTAACTAAGATTTCGGGGTTATTTGTTACACAGCTAACTGACACCACTTTACTTTTTACTTAACTAAAATATTAGAATCTTATTCTCAAGTTGAGCAGCTTGTAGGCTATTCTAGGTTTGTGTTCTAGGATGCTGGGTTCAAGGATTCTTTTCTGTAAAGCAATGACATAATGATTATATAAAAAAATGACTTCTGAGGCTAAGGCTTGATTGAATGAAGACATGAGTGCAATAGAAACATTAGAGAGAATACAATACCTGGAATGGCAAGTGCCAAGCAAAAATCCCCCAAAATAAGAGTTTAGATGCACCCAAGCAAGGCAGTTCTTGCATAGAAATAATAGGAAGTGAAATCTTAGAAGATTTATGGTTTATGCAGTGGCATCTACAAGAGAAGGAATGATCAGGCTAGTTTATCAAAAGAGGCATTTGTGGGAAGTAGAGAAGCCTAATCTTTAGCTCCATGTCTTTTTTTCTGAGACACAGGGATGTGGGATGTGTCTAGATACCAGGTGTTTGTGCCCACTAGTATATAACTCTGTCCACTCTGGTTGCATCCCTATCCCTGAGGATGCATGATTGCTCTTATTCTGTAGAACATAATTCATATATAGGTAGGTCCATTTCTATCTATTGCAAAACTCAAGATAATATGTGATTCAATTGTACAGTGGTACATTCTATAATACTGGCATGGTCTACACTGTGCTATTCAGTATGGCAGCTACTGACCATATGTAATTATGAGCACTTGAAGCATAACTTGAATGCCCGAAGAACTCAATTTTTACTTTCATTTAGTTTTCATTAATTTAAATTTGGATGGTCATGTGTAGCTAGTGGCTACCATGTTGGATAGCATAATTCTACAGGTCACTATGAACCTCTAATAAATACCATAAATGTAATACTGAAAGCTATTGGAATATGGAATCACTGCTAAATTATCCACAGGCTTATGTTTGCTTTAGTGGCTCTCACTGCAGGCAACAGACCCTGGACGCTGACAATCAGTGCACCAGGTTCCCAAGTGTCAGGGACCACTGTTGAGAAACACTTGATGGTGTGAAAGTTGATAACATCAAAATAAATAGATATCAATATGATGTTGTGGTGCTGCTTTTCAACTCTCTTGGGGAAGGTACCCAAAGGTCCAGAGCACAAGTGAGCTAAAAGAATAACCTTTTCTTGCTCAATTAAAAACTTTGAATTCAAGTTACTACATTTGGTAGTTTTTATTGTTTAAAAATGAAACCAAACAAAATCCTCCAAAGCACCACTGGCCTCACATGAACTCATCCTTATGCTCTAGGGCTGGAAAATGTTTTAGCACAGCTGAGACGTCCATTCTCCCCTTAGATGTATTAGACCACAGTTCAGGCCAAAGCATGGCCTACAGTAAAGGTCCTTCTCACTGTCCAAACTGTACTCAAAGAGTAAAAACCCATCAAGCTATGATCCCAAACAGAGATTTTCCATTTCCCAGTCAACCTTCATGGCTCCAAATAGTGAACGCTAATGGCTAATGTAGTGACAAGTGGAAAATATCTTTCTCTAATGTCCCATCTCTTGAAGAGATGCTCTGGATATTGCCCATCTCTATCACCCTGCTTTGCACCTTCTGCATCTGCTTATGTCTGCTAGACTTTCAGATCCCAGCAGTTTCATCCTTGATAGACCAATGCTCACTCCTTAGCTGAGGTTCTGTTCACTCAAGCCAGTATATTGTCTCCTTGACACAACTTTTCATACCCTCATTCCAGGTTTTCACCTGCTACCAAGCTACTCTGACTGGTCCTGTAGAGCCTCTTGACCCCCAAGGACTTTCAGCGAAGTAACATTTTTCCGGCATTTAGTTACTTTCCTTCTAACTCACTCATCTGCCTTTTTTCTGGATTCCTGACTTTGCAAGTACAGAAAGAAGGTGTTTCCTGGAGTGCATCGCCTCCCAATGTCTCACCAGATATTGACTCAGAGAAGTACAATGTAATTTTGACATTGGATAGGTGGGATACTGTTGAGAGGCAGTGCTCTGCATTGGTATTTCAGGAATTTAAGGGCTAATGGTAATGACCTTCTACAAGTGGATCAGCTGGGAGGAATGTCTATGAAGGAGACCAGGTGGAACATGGGACTCTCCAGAAAGTGGAGAGAGCTGAAGACTGGGAAGCCCTCTGGACTGGCTCTGTGATGTGTATGACACGGGATACAGCTGCAACAGCATCTTCTGGGAGATGCTAGAAATGCAGACTCTCAGGCCTCATCCAAGACCTACTAAATCAGAAGCTAAAGGACCCCCAGGCCCTCAGTAATTGGTGTCTACATTACCATTGAGACATAGAATTTTAGTGGATTATTTATTATTGTGCTGAGAATATCTCACAGGGTCCTCTTTTAAGAGAGTGGATTTAGTGTTTTAATTTTTCTTTTCTTTTCTTTTTCTTTTTTTTTTTTTAAAAAAAAGAGTGGATTTAATGTGATTCACAGTATCAGGTGCTTAGCTTCATGTGCATAAGCAGAACTCTAGGATGCTAGGATTGTGCATCAGAGGAGAGTGGTTCACCTTCTGCCTGACCAAGTATTAGAGAGAAAGACAGTAAGTGGCCAGGAATAACACTCCGCAGGACCTGTCTCCAGTGACCAACATCCTTCTAGCCAGGTTCAACCTCTCAAAGTTTCCACAATCTCCCCAAATTCCACCACCCAAAGACTAAATATTTAAAACATGAGCCTGTGGGAGAAAGTTCAGATTCAAATAACAAAAACTGAACAAGCATTTGGGCCATTCACAAAGGATGTGACCTCTCTCTCCATTAGGAATGCCTCACTGAACATATTTGGGAATTTGATATTATTTCTCAGGGGACCAGACTAAAAGTATCTGCATACAGATTTTTATCTCTGAACAAAATATCTTACTAATAACCAAGGCATAAAGCCCATCCACCATCCAAGGAAATTATGTCTAAGGTAGAGGGGTACTGTAACTTGGCAGGAATGGGTAAGGAAGAGGTCCAGGAGAAAACTGATGATTGTGAATCTATCTAGGGGGATGAGGATGTGAACCACTGGAAACCCACTCAAGCATCCGGTAGTTGTCAGTAGACTGCTAAGATGTTGATGAAGAGAACAGAAAATATGGTAGTTTCTCTGTGTTTGCTAGAAATTATGTTATTTGCCTCTTGGTTTTGCTATCTTTGGATGCTTTGCGTGCATGGTATGGAAAACGAACTCTCAATTGGCTACGATAGAAAGAGGAGAGAAACTGTAAACCAACATAAACACTGCCAGTAAGCACCAGGCAGCTCACAAAGTTTTACTTCTCAAGTAAGACATGTTTGTAGAGCTAGTGAGATTTTTATTTTTCAGGAAAGTAAAAAGCAAGTCCCGTGAAAACTGTGTGGGCTTTGCCAATGCCTCTGGCAGAGGGAATGAGAGCTGGGAGACCTCACCAGTCTCTTTTATGCGCTTGCAAGGCAGACTCAAAATGCAGCCAGAGATGTAGCTTTTTAGTGTGCCACAAATACCTGCTGTCTTTTCTGAACTCACACCCTGTGACAGAAACCTAAGACCTAATTCCCAGGTGTGGAACACATTAGGTTCCCCATTTGCCTTCTCTGCAAATGCAGGAAAGGAGATTTGATAACCCCAGCATGTGGAATCTTAGATGATATCCCATTGATATGATGAGCTGGCTTCTTATTGCCATTCTTGGACAGCTGGTGTAAGATTCTAGCTTCCTGCTCCCAATGAACCTCTTTCTTGTCGCCAGGCTATAACATCAAACTGCTGGGGAACTTGCCACTCCCGCCAACACTGCTGTAGCCATCACTATGTATCATGTTTCCTTTAAGAGGACTCTGCCAAATATCTGGGTTTTGAAAGACACATGAACTTGAGATGTTCAAGTGCAATCATGATTTCTTCAAGCTTTCCCAGGTCAAAGAGGACTGATAGTACAATTATCCACAGAACCCCACTGACCATCATTCTTTTATCCCAAAGGAATAAGAACCAAGGCTAAATCTCATTTCAAGTGTCTGTAAAACTTCCCTGACATAAAGATCTGCTGAACAGTATGGACAATAAGGGGGTGCAGGATCACGGTCTCCTTGTTCTGAGAGATGGGAGATAAACCAGGATCTCTGAGGGATGCCAATGGCTGCATTAACACTGAAGCTTGTGGGTTAAGTGGTCCAAGTGAAAGCTTGGCCACATTGCCATGGAAATACAAAGGGAAACCTCTGGATGGGTAGGGATAGGTCTTCTGGCCCTTTCAGCATGTCCCAGAAAATTTTCTTTTGCTTCCAGAATAATGGTATCTTGAACCCATACATGTGTCCTCATTTATTTTTATTTTTCTCTTCTTGGTCAAGCTCTTTCTTTGCCAGGATTTTCTCTGACCATATTTAATTTGCAAATTTCTACCCTCATTGTTATCCCAGGGTTGGCTTGGCCTTTTCGAGATATTAATTTTCTTTAACAGATGTTCCTTCTGGCAGTTCTCAGTGACATAAACACCACTTGCTAGTCAAGGAAGCAGAGTTTATTTCACCAACCTGTTGCTCAGCACTAAAGGGACAGGCTGTAGCCCTCACTTTGTTAGAAACCTAAGCACTACTCTACAAAGCCTGCCCCAAAGCAGCTGGATTTTAACTGTTGCTTTTCCTGCTGTGTAACTTTCAACATGTCACTTCAAAATGTGGTGACATGGAACTGCCACAGATCCTGAGGGACAGCTTGTCTTTGCTCTAGTTGCCTTGAAGATTGGGGACCGGAGTCAGATGATAATTGCTGATTCTCATGTCTGGCTTCTGGGATGGAAGGATTCAGTTCAGGTCATATTTGGCTCCTCCAGTATCATCCTGGGTGCCAGTAAGGTCTATCTAACATGATGGCCTCAGGGTAGCTGGGCTTGCTTCAGGTGATTAGATCGCCACAGGGCCATGGAGGGAGGGAGAAAGAGGGGATGGGAGTAAAGGGGGGAGGGAGGGGGAAGAATGGACACACATACAAACAGAGAGAGAGAGAGAATGCTAGGCAGTCATTCAAGGTTTGTTGGAATCCGTGAGCCTGCACCAGTAGAGGTCAAAATGGAGAAGGGCTTATTGCTGTATTTTGGGTTACGACAGGTGAACAGAAGTACATGCTGCGGAGGTGGCTCTGGCCCTTACATAACCGCTTTCACAGCTGGTTCATGAACATGTAAACAATGCTATACTCTCAACCAGTGAAAAGCACTGACCACACTTCCTGAATTCCAGGACAAACCTGGGTGTGTTCTGGCCCTAAGGATCCCAAGAGCAAAAGGCCTATCCTTTAGAGTTTGCTCTCTTTACCTGTTTAACCACTTGATCTATAGCCCACCCCAGTACACACAGAGGAAGTGCTACTAAAAGCCCTTATTTTGATGAGAACACAAACATAAGAGCTTCAAAACTATGTCCTTACAATCTCTTGTACAGGGTTGTTAGGGAATGAACTGTGCCCCTTCAACATTTGTATTTTGTCTTCCAGCCTCAGCATAGCGCCATAATGGAGCAGTATTTGGAAACAGGGTCTTAAAAAGTAAAGGAGATAATATAACTAGTGTCTTCTTAAGATATTAAGGTACCGAGTCACCCACAGGGAAGAAAACATCAAGGCCAAACAAAAGGACAGTCATCTAGGTGCTGAGGGGAGGCAGAACCCTGGTGACATCATCAGCTGAGATTTCTAGACTGCAGGAGGAGGAGGAGCAGGAGGAGGAGGAGGAGGAGGAGGAGGAGGAGGAGGAGGAGGAGGAGGCGGCTTTTGTTCGGTAAGCTGGCCTACTAAAATGTCTCTGACATTCTGCTGCAGTGGTCCCAGCTGGCTTTGAAGCAGTGATGTGGACCTGAAGTGCAGGCTATCTGCCTTGGCTCTATGTCCACCCATCCTGTTTCCACAGTCAGATCATACTCATTTGTGACTATCCTCCCAACCTTTCCTACCACTGGTAACAAATCAGGCTGGCACCCCTGCCCTGAAGATTTCATGGTAGGCACTCAGTGGAAGACACTAGGAAGAGAAGCCAAGGAGCCCTCCCTCACCAAGCCCGAAGCTGACTCTTTGCAAATAGGATTAGAGTAGTTTTAGAGCTCCCTGGGATCTGGCTTGAAAGTTGAAGATCAAAAAGGAATGCACCAGGGTCCTGAGAGCTTCCTGCCTGTTCGTTACTCCCACAGTTATGCAATAGGCAGCCGGCTGAATTGTAGACCAGAAATCCCTGCTGGATGCCTCCTCTCTTTCTGCTAAATCCTTTGTTTTATTATCTTATCTTACAGCTGTTGCTGTGACAGGAAGTAGGTGTAAGTTGAGGGTAAATTCTTGAAGTACATGGGTGGCCTGGGAACAAGACAATGGACAGAGTCCTCAGGAGAAGCCCTTGGTTCCAAATCCCAGAGAAGGGGCTTGGATCACCTTGTGCAGACCGACTGGGTTTGCGACAGCTAACGTTTCACTGCATTTCCCCAGCTGTGGCCAGGAACAGATGTTACAGTCTGAGATCTCAACACTGACATCAGTTTTACTGGATGCCTTCAAACTTTGTAGCTGTGGGGTGCTGGAGTCAATCCTCACTGGATATTGCCTGACCAGAGAACTAGGTGCCCTTCCTTGGCTCTAGTCTCCTGGGTGTTTCTTATCCAACATTCCTGAGATGCTCTAGGAACATGTCCTTACCCACTGGCAGAAATGGGTGGGCACACTTTGACACAGAGCCTTTCAGGCACATGCCATGGCTGTCTACATTGTCAAGCCTGACTCTGCCCCTGAGGAGACTATGGATGAAGATTCATGTTGAGATCTGAAGGGTAAAACCATGTACATATAATTCAGTGTGCAATCCCGGCGTGATGTTCACATGCTCATGTGTACAAAAAGCCCATGAGGGTAGAGGGCCCATTGGCTTTCTTTACAAAGAGATATTCATTAAGACTGAACGTAGGGCATGGAGAGGAGGCACTTGGTTCTTAGAACTTGTGTGTGTGTGTGCGTGTGTGTGTGTGTGTGTGTGTGTGTGTGTGTGTGAAGTTAGGGTTTTTGCAGGAAGTGTTTATTCCCTCCCTCAAATCTTTCTCTTCCTCTCTTCCTCCTTTTCTTCCAACAGGCTCAGAAGAGAGCATGAGGCTGTCCCAGCAGGACCCTGGACAGAGCCTTGTTCCTGTTCTTGAATAATGAGGTAGTTTCAGGAATGATGAGATAGAAAAGCTCATTTTTTTTTTTTTAATCATAACTTCCCAGAGACTACTGCACCTTCTAATGCCTTTTGAGGGGCTAGTTACACTTTCTGTAGTTCATTTCCTCAGGGGTGACTGTTGACCATAGAAGCTATCCATTCAAAGCTGGAAGTGCTTATTCTGTGGCTCTGGAATAGGTGGGTAGATATAGATAAACTGTCCCATATAGATAATGGGCTCAGGAAGTGGGGATGTCCAGCACTTGTTAAATGCTGTCTACTCAAGTCTTCACCCAGAATCCTCTTCTCTAGGTGAATGCACCGTGCTCCTGGATGTCTCTATCTGGGGTGTGGTACAGCAGACACAGTAGGAATGGAATGTGACATGAAATCCCTCCCAATGAAACACAGACTGCTGAACTGCAGGGATGTGGCCAACGGTGGTCTCCACCTGTAATCTGAGTCAGTTCAGCTGAGGAGTGCAACGTTACAGGGTCACACCCTTTGGGGGAGGCCCATAGTCATAGACCACAAGGTCAATAACATAAGGTCAGGATAGTTCAGGCCAAATGTGGGCACGACTTGTTTTAGAGCTCTCTGTGTATTTTAACTGACCTGTATCATAATAGCTTTACCTTATTTTCTTCATCTCTCCTCCATAGGCATTGATCCCTAAAATGTATTTGCAACTTACAACCTGTCTCAGCATTTTCTTCCAGAACCCTTACCTTCCAATAGCTTAGAATCCATTCCTTCTATATTTCTGGTCTGGTTTTGGTTCTTGCCTAGTTTTCCAAAAAAACCCGAAAACCCAAACAAACAATAACAAAATCAACCAGAAAAGATATTAAATAATAGGCTAGGAAAGATCCTCTATCTTATTGAGGTCTGTTCAAGGATGAAGCTAAATTCCACAGAGTCTATGAAATTAAAGCTTAAAAGATTATGGTATAAACAAGAGATTATGGCTTAGATGATGAACAAACAGAAGAGATTTACTAATCACACACACACACACACACACAGAGCCCAGTTTCATTTGGGTCGTCAAACTAATATATATTGGATCTTCCTCAGATGTCTTTGAATACAGCTCATCACTATTCATTCTTAGCCATGATGTTCTTAGCAGGCTAACCCATGTCAGAGGCCTGCCTGGCAAAGAGGCAAGGTCTCAGGAGCTATAAATTTGGTGCCATTTTAATTCAAGTCCATAGAGCAGCCACAGGACCCTCAGTAGCTTAGATTGCACTTTTCCGCTTAACAGTTTGGGTGGAGGGTTTGTTAAGAGGATTCTGCTGTGCAAGTGACACCTGCTCGGCTTGTGCCACAGCCCAGCTTGGTGTCCCAGATTAAGCCAGAATAGCATGAGAGTGAGTTTCTAGTAGGTTTTTCAGTGAAGAAAGAAGGATGGAGGACCTGTGGCACTATGGGACAGTTTTGCTTGAGTTCTGAAAGAAGTACCTTCTAGGAGAAAGGAACTTCATAGACAGGAGGATACTAGATCATTCTCACTGAGTACTTCCTGTCTATGTGATGCTAGTCTAAGAACCTGACATGTATTCTCTTGTTGAATCATTGCAAAAGTCCTACAAGGTAAGATTATTATTAGTGTATCATATAGATGACCCAATTGATGCAGAGAAAAATTAGGTCATTTGCTCAATGTCATATAGGTAGCAGGTAGCACAGATGAGTCTCAGTCCCAGTATTTGGGCTCCAAATCTCAAGTTCTACATCATGCTGTCAATCGCCATTTCTCCAAGATGCCAATTCCTGTAATTCTACAGAGAACAATGTCCTTTAGTTTTGGACTACCCTGAAATAGAGACTAAGCAGGGACAAAAGTCTTGAAGTCAAATGGAAAATATATAGTCAAGAGAAATAATGAGTTAGGGATTGGTTTCCACTGGGGAAATAAATGAAGAGTGAGTTGTTAAGCTGAATCAGAGTTTATGATCAAAAAACAAAGAATGAATACATTCTGTCTCCACAGAGAAAACAGAAATGCATCCTGCTGTGTACATTCAGCACAATACCTAGAGGATCTCCATGTGGCTCTCTTTGGCTTCTATTCTGGGTATGATGTGGCTCTGTTGGTCTAAGGAGAGTGGTGACATCCTTTACTTTTGGCTTCCACTCTAGCAAGCTACCAGGACACAGGTAACAGGGGAATGAAGAAATCAATGGGGAGACCATTTGGGGGGGGTGAGTCACCCCAGAAGAGGAACAATGGCAGGTTGGTCAGAGTGACAACATTAGAGGTGCTGAGAGTGGTGGGTCTATTCCCAAGGCAGAGCCAGCAGCACTTCTGGATAGTTTTGATGTGGGGAATCGGGGCACAAATGACTACAAAGTTCTTTGGAGCCCTGAAAAGATGAACTTCACTTACTTGGCTGACTTTAGGAGAAGCATATTTCTAGAAAAAGTCACAAGTCAGGTTTTTAACAAACCTAATATGTCAAGTGGATGACTGGAGACATGTGACTAAAATCATGAGCATAAAGGTGAGTCTTCGCAGTATTAACAAGAAAAACTATGCAGTGGGGGAGATTGGAAGAATGAAGAATGAAGCAAAGGGTGTTGAGAGGGAGCCACGAGGGCTGGGAGAGCAGCATGGGCTCTGGAGATAACTGCCATGCCCAGTGCTGCTGGCTCATGGCTGCAGAAGCTCAGAATCAGCATTAGGTTCAGTCAGCAGGGTCTCTGATGAGAGTTGTGGGAAAGTGAAGGGTTCAAGTCTGCCCAGAGAGGCAACAGCATCCTCCTGGAGGAGTACTATACTGGGAGACAACTTCATAGGCTAAACTCTGATATCTCTGTTGATTCCCAGGATGTTCCCTATTAGCAGTTCCATTCTGGGGAAACTCTGGTTAGATAAAAGGAATGTGAAGAGGAATGACCTACTGAAATTGTTTAAGGTCAAAGTCCTTTTGAAGAAGCGTTGACCTTGACCAAAGGTTCTGCTGTAACCAAGTCTGTTTTTTCATTTTGATGAATCCATCCATTGACAAGTGATACAAAGGAGAAACTTATTTACAAATGGTCTCCCATGCAGTTGAGTGCTGGGTGAGGAGTCAGAACCCTGGTGGAGTTTTCAGATTGATTTTTATTTTCAAAGAATCTCTCAACAGGGTATAGCTACTTTCTTTTTTTGTCCCAAGAGTCATGCCAGTAACAAACTTAACCTTTACCACAAAGACTGAGAGAAGGGGAAAGACACGAGAATTCTTGTAGTCGAGATGGGTAGCACAAGCTCCATCTCTTAGCCTAAATTTAGTTCAACAATCTACTGCATTTGAAGCATTTCATGTGTCAGTGGGACTTGACCACAGTGTTTTTTTCTGAGACAGTTTATTCAGATATAGGTCTGTTTCACCACAGTTCAAAAGCAAAGGAGTTGAACTGTTGCTGGCAAGCAAGTAGTCTCCCAATAAACTATATTCCTAACACAACCTTTTCTCCTTGAAAATTGAGTATCTCAGGCATTTTGTTATAGTGCTGTAGAGGACTGACACTGTTTACAAAGAACACCACAGCGTCTTCATTCCTAGGAAAAAGGTATCTTAGTTGCTTTTCTGTTGCTGTTATAAAATAACCTGAACCAAACAACTTAAGAAAGTAAAGGTTTATTGGTTTGCAGCTTTAGGTTACAATCTATCACAGTAGGAGAGAGTCATCAGGAGCTTGAACACTTGGTCACATGGTATCCATGATCAGGATGGAGAAAGCAATAAATGTCCATGCTTAGCTTAGTAATTTCTCCCTTTAGACAATTCATGACCCCAGCCTTCCTTGCTGCCTACAGTGGGTAAGTTTCCCCACTTCAATTAAACCAATCAAAACACCACCACAGGTAGGCCCAGCGGCCTTTCTGCCAACTGAGTCTATATTTCATGAAGATGACTGTAGAGATCAACCATCTCAGAGAGTGTCTCTGAAGGAGGTATTACCTGCCCTTTCCCACAGTTCTATGGAGCTCCTATGTCCAGAGCAGAAATCTGCTTGGCACCAGACCACAGGCTGTCTGTCCTGTTCCTCACCTTGACCTAGTGTTTCTTACAAAATAAATGACTTGCTTGTGAATCTTTTTTGGGGAGTGGGGCATCTGCTTCTAGAGAATACAAAATTGGACATGGATGGAGGAGTTCAAGATTTGGTGTCTTCAGCTGAGTAGCTTGGTCTGGCTGTAAGGCTCCTAGATCAGGACCTGTCCCTAGTGCTGAACTTTTGGGAATGTGTTCTTTATGCTGAGTTACCTTGCCCAGCCTTCTTGCAGGGGGAGGAACTTGTTTCTACCTCAATTTGATGTGCCTGCTATGTTGAAGCCCAGGCGAGGCCTGCCCCTTTCTGAACGGAGATGGAGGAGGCATGGATGGGGAGGGGGTGGATGGGAGGAGAGGAAAGAGGAGAAACTGTGCCCAGGTCGCCTATTCTGACCCTGAGTCCAAGAGGACTGACCTGAATCATCTCTAAAGTTCTATTCTAGCACCTTCTATGAGAGAGCTGTAAGTTTATCTTCCTAGTGTCTCTCTGTTGTAGGTAAAATGACATATGGTAAACTCAGCATTCAAGTGAGAAAGGAGAAAATTAGGGAAAAGGAAGAGGAGGAGAGGGCGGGGGAAGGAGGAAGAAAACAGAGAATGAGATAGGAACTTCCAGGAAAAGGCTCCTTTTGCTGGGATTAGAGTCTTACCAGGAATACAAATGGGCAGCTTCCTCCCTGGGTCCTCTCATATGCAATTCAAAACCAACATGCTGACCCAGGGAGCTCACTGAGAGGATCTGTGGCTATGTCAGAGAGAGAAGTTCTATTTCAATGTGACAGGAAACACTGCAAAATGCAAGCCTTTGCTCTCACGTTCATAGGGCTATGTGACCCCTCCAATCAAAATGCCTTTAAAAATCACAAAGTTTTGTTTTATTTTGTTTGAGAAGAATCCTTACTCCTGTATAAGAAACATGAGGACAACTGGCAAGCATGAGAAAGCTGTATATAACCTACTCTAAACTAGGAAAACTGCACAGGTAACAAGACCATTGTGTGGAAATTTTATCTACACAATAAGTGGACACAATGTTTCCTAAACAATTCAGGTTGAAAGAACCACCACACCCAGCCAGTAACAAGGATTCAAGTGCTGACTGTCCCTTGATATCACATCTCCATAGACTGGTAGAAAAGGTCATGGGATGCTACTGACCTTTCTAAGACTTTATAAAGAAAGTTTGGGGAAATGCAAGGATTTCATTGGGTTTTCCAAATGCTGCACTAATCCTCTAATTGTCTAATGCCCCTTCAGGAAGGATGGGGCACCATGCCATCATCTATGTTCTCCTTCCTTCTTTCCTCTCCATCTGTGCCTCCCTGTATGGAGTGAGTGTGTGCCTTTCTCCAGCACATCCAATTCATGCAATATTGCATATCTGCCAGACTTCTAGCTTCATTGTGTAGTCAGGTCACATTTTCATAGGATGTTACACTGCCAACAAATTGCCATGGAATGGACAGAGAGGCTGGTGTAATTGAAGGGAAGAGATGCTATTGTTACACAGGGGAAGATGAATAAGGGCACCCAGCTTTCTAAAGTGGTTGGTTCATTAGAGAACACTAAGTGTGTTCACGGCATGGTGCTCCTATATAATGTGCCAACAGAAGTGACTCATATAAAGAACACTGTACTTAGGTCAGGGAGATTCATCACACTTGGCATTCTGTTGGCACACTGAAAAACTTTGTTATTCATCTCTAGGGTCATACTTTGATCTGGTGATTCTCCGGGAACAACAAAAACACACCTGAACAGTGGAGCTAACCTGCAAAGAAAGTTGCTGAGTTTGTTACATGTCTGTGGCATGTGCTCCATGGAAACACAGCAGTAAATGGAGCTGTCAGTGATTCATCATAGCCCATTCTGCAGATGCACAGGGATCTTGGGGTCTCCATCATTCATCTGGCACTTGATCCCTCACTAACCAATAACTTAACACTCAGAGTTTCTGTTAGTATCTACTTACATACTCACACACTTGTGTCTTTGTCTTCTCTGTACCCCCACTCATACATCCTCATCACCAAGGGTGCTGATAGCAGGAACAGAGAGATTATCATCTACACCCAAATAAGAAAATGAAACTGAAAATTGATACTGAAGTTTGAAGAAGAGAAGATTATATCTAGCTGGTGAAATCAGAGAATGATTACAGCAGAAGGTAATGTTGAATGCAGTCTTGAAGAAATGAAATGACTTGCAATTACAGAATTGGGGGTGTGATGCAGAGTGAAGAGACTTTGTGCCCTGATTGTGGTCTGCTGGGGAGGGGACTGAGGAATCAGGTCACCAAACAGATACTTTATAGGTAGAAGCAGCACACACTGCAGGAAAAAAACTTCCTAGAAAGAAGGCTGCACATGGTCAAGCAAATCTCATGATGACTTGGTATAGAAGTGTGGGGTTCGCTGCCTTGTGTTCTCTCAATAGCAGTCAATGTAAATTGTGAACAGTCAGAAGAACTCATGGGTTGCTATTGTATTCTAGCAAGAAAGCTACATTTTATTTTAAACACAAAGGGAAAAAATAGCTCTTTTGTGAGAAAGTTGAGTGAAAGTCCTGATTGGAAACAGAATTATTTAGGTAGCAAGTTTAAGTGATCTTGAAAAATCACAAGAGAAGGGACTGGAAAGAAAAAAAATGTAAAAATCTTTAAAAACCAGACAGCAGTTGGAAAACATGGTGAGCAATGAGCTCTAATTGGAGTTGATCAATCACACACTTTATACAAATGGTAAAAGGCATCTCCTTACTTGGTTGCTGTGATTCAAAACCAGCAGGAAATGCGTCATACCCAAGGCTATTCTAAAATCAAGATGGAGTCAACATGGCCTCTTATTTCTTCCCAGTATGATCTGCTTGTTAAAAGTTGTATGCTATGAGTAGTACTGATTGGAGGTAGGAGGTCTGTGTGCATGGAATAGGTATGTTTACTTCATAGCCTTTCATTCACCCTGGCACCTTAGAGTCTGCATTCTCATTCAGCAAATGGGAGAAAGTTTTACTACACCAGTTACCTACTTCTGTATAATACTTACTCACATAATCATAAACACTGACTGTCTCACATTTTCTGAAGATTGAAAATTTTGAATGGTTTAGCTAGGCCATGTTGGTTCCAGTATCTCATCAGACTGTAGTTGGGAGTCCAGGGTCACACGATGATGACATGATGGGATGGTATCATCTGCTTTTAAGGATCCTCTTGTTCATGTCTGGGAACTCCGTGTTATTAGGAGCCTTGTGTTTACTTTCTGATCCTCCATAGCACAGAAGCACCAGGCCATGAAACGCCTGTTCCCTCTTTAGCCACTGTTATAGAGCCACTGTTAGAACTTTAGAACTGCTCCTCAGTAAATCTCACTGATTAAGTGACTAGACCACTTGGGTCTGTCTGGGGATGTGTGAAAATCTTTTTCTGTCTTGACAACGTAAAGGCACCATAGTCTCAAGCTCTCCTTGGGAACCTGTGGACCTGTGAACAGTGGGGATCAGGGTAGCCCACAAGCAATAGAAACAACAGCTAGCCCAGCTGTCTTACTGTGTATCAGGCACACTAGGAACTTGTACCTGGACAGATACATCTGGCACCCCTAGAGGGTCACAGGCATTTTACAGGTCATGCACATACTGAGTTTCAAAACAATTTTGAAGTATACAAAGAATTTAAGATACTAAAAAAACAAAAGAAAAATAAAACCTAAAGGAAAATATACACTCCAGTTGTAAAATCTATAGAAAATCTCATATTTTTTTTCCTGATAGAGAAAAGGTTTCTTGCTTGCTCACAACTACCAAGTAGTTTGACAATAGCCCGCCCGCTGGTAAATACGGCTGAAGGCTCAGTGAAGGATTTAGTCATGTTTGTGAAGTCACTATTTCTGGTGTCTATTGATCTCATCTTTGATGGGGCCCACTTGATACAGGAGTGCTAAAAGCAGGCAGATCACCTCAGAAATATCCAATACCAACAGCATTCTGCATTGATTTCTTTTCTTTGTGAATGGAGAGACATTTGGAGATGCAAAACTGAACATATATCATTGTTCTCAGCAAGGCTGCCGAAGTCTTTCTCCATTTAGAGGAAATCTGTTTCCTATGCCTTTCAGAGTTTGGGTACATCATGCCTTGCTGGGTTTAATCTCTTTAGTGGGCAGCTGCCACAGTGTAGCAAGAAGTGCTTACATCAAAGCCCACTCAGAATTTAAACCTAATCCCAAAGATTTAGTGAGTCATGTCCAGCTCTGACCAACTCAAGGCCAGAGATCAATTATGTGTAGGACCCTTTTGCCTCAAACTCAAACTTGGGGCTTTACTGGATAAACATCATTTCTTTGGCTGGGGTCACGAGGTGCAATTACACAGGTGAAAAAGAGCAGATGGCTTTTCCAAAGAGAAATAAGCCCCTGATTGTACACATGCCATTAGGTATACTGAGTTTTTCTTGAGAAATAGTCTTAGATGAAGCACAGCATGGGTGTGGTAAATCTACCTAGGCTGGATGATGGCAGAAAAGGGTCTTCTGGAAGGACATGAGAACTGAACTTTAACCACTCACTGTCTTATCAGGCATTGCCTGTGGGGAGAGAGATGGGAACTCACTGTGAGCTCTCTTCATTATTGGTCAAGCTTATTGTGTTACAGAGCAGGGAACAGGGATTTTGTGTATATAAAGAGAGGGAGGGAGGGAGAGAGGGAGGGAGGGAAGGGCAGGGAAAAAGGAATGAAGAGAATGTAAGGTGGTGATATTCAAGTCATTCTATGTTTAGTGTAGGTGATTGCTTTAGGATAAACAGAAGAGAGGCTTAGATTCTAGGTTTGCCCAGATTTGGGTTTAAAGCTTGAATTGGACACTACCCAGGTGATACTGAAAAGCAGGTGGATTTCAGTTTTACAAGAAGCTCTTCAAGAATCCATCTGGACGGAGATGCTCAATGGCTTTCTAAACTCCCATCCTTGATCCCAGCTAAGATTCCAAGCAATGGTGGAGAGGGTGCCTGAACTAGCCTTCCCCTATAATCAAATTGATGACCCCCCCTAACTGTCACCAAAGAACTTTCATCCAGAAACTGATGGAAGCAGATGCAGAGATCCACAGCCAAGCACTGGGCTGAGCTCCCAGTCCAGTTGAAAGGAGGGAGGAGGGATTATATGAGCAAAGGGGTCAAGACCATGATTGAGAAACCCACAGAGACAGCTGACTGGAGCTACGGGGAGCTCATGGACTCTGAATTTTCATATGGGGAACCTGTATGGGACCAAACTAGGCCCTCTGAATGTGGATGACCAGGATTTATTCCTAGTGCATGAACTGGCTTTTTGGATCCCACTCCCTATGGAGGAATACCTTGCTCAGCCTTGGTATATGGGAGAGGGGCCTGAGCCTGCCTCAACTTGATACACCAAACTTTGATGATTCCCCATGGGAGGCCTTATTCTCTTTGAGGAGTGGATGGGTGGGGGGGGGGGATGATGCTGAAGGGTGAATGAGAAGAGGGAAGGAAAATTGGTTGGCATGTAAAAGTAAAAAAAAATGTTTTGAATAAAAAATTAAAAAAATGAAATGGTCCATCCTTATAGCAAGGACAGTGTGGTGGCTTGGTGCTGAGTGGGAGGGAGAAAGTGCCCCTCAGCACTGCCATTGTTGAGCTCTCTGCTTTCCCTACATAAACTAGGAGTCATGATAGGAATATTCTCAAGGGCTTCTAGAAAGATCACATAAAGGAATGTATAAAAAGAACACAGCACAGCAGCACACAATGACCCCCAGTTTGATACAAATAATCCTATTTTTAAATATTATTACTAATCTGGTTGTTTGAATTTTAATTACTAGTATGACTAAAACTTACCTGCTCTTAATCACACTTTGATAATACTATTTAAAGTAAATTGTGTTAAGTACAATCTAGATTTATATACCCACACAGTGAGATAATTTCATGAAACAAAATTATTCATGTGGAATAGTGGCCATATTGTTCAGGCTAAGAAAAACTGACTTACTCCCTCCTCCCAAGGAAATTCAAGCAACCCCCATTCCCTGAGCTCCAACTTGAAAGATGCTCAAATGTGTTGCATACTTGTATCACAAACCAGACACTCTGGAATCCAGGAGCTCTGGGACCAGAAAGGGTCAAATCAAACCTGTATTCCTGCTGAATAGCTGACATGGTACTTATGACTTCTTTGGTTTAGGGTAAGATGAGGCTTCAGCTGGGCTGTAAGACAGATTCACAGAGTAGAGGACGGTATAGATAGCCAGGATCTGGATGTGTCTCCTTTTCTGCCAATCCAAGATGGAGGAGTTTCCAGTCTTTGCCTTTTGCTAGCTGGGGATTAGGTATTCTCACAGCAGAGCTATAGATCTGGGTATCAAAGAGACAGGGAATGCTTGGGAGGGCAGCTTGAGATGCGAATACAGAGCCAAGGCAAAATGCCCTGTGTAAGTGCTATCTAAATCTCTGCTCCCACACTGGGCAGTCAGGCAGAGACGCAGAGGAAAGAAGACAAAAGGCTGCTCTGAGAAAAGGCACTAAGGCACGTGGCTAATTATGGGTTAGTTTAAGAATAAGAGTTAGCGAGTAATATGCCTGAGCCATAGGCCAAACAGCATGTCATTAACATAAGACTGTGTGATTATTTGGGACTGCTGGTCTGGATCTCAGGGTTAGGCTGGGCCAGAGACTCTTACCAAGGTTTGGGGGGATTGAGGAGGGGTTATTGGCTGAGAGGGTAGGGCTGCTAGTGGAGAAGTACAGCAGCAAACAATCTTGAGTTACATTGTGGGGTGGAGCAAGATTAGGAATCTGAGGAAGACAGACGGAACATTACCACAGAGACCAGGGAAGTCTTGCCTGATGCCATGTTCCTGCTCATGCCACTTCACATGTTCATGTTCACACTTGGAACTACTATCTACTCGAGGGTCTTCCAGGGGGAGGTAAAATTTATAGGAGTTGGGGCCAGTCATACCTGAGTGTGGAGCTCAGCTTTGTTATTACTTGCTACAGGTTTCTAAATAATTTCTTTCTTTCTTGGAAATGACTTTGTCACCCCATCTGTTAGTAACTTTCCTCACTGCTTTGACCAAATACATGACAGAAGCAACTTCAGCTGGATTGATTTGAGTGGATGGTTGAGGGGCTACTGTTCATTATGGCAATGAAGATATGGCATAGTTCAGGTACTGTCTATGGTGAGGAAAGCCTGAAGTCCAGCTGGTTACATGGCATGGGCCAAGAAACACAGAACACTTGGATGGGAGACCAAGGCTCTGTGTTCTTAAGGTCTACCTCCACCAGTGACCCACTTCCTCCAACAAGGCCCAACCTCCTAAGAGGTTTCACAATCTCTCAAAGTGGTTCCACCAGCTCCAGTTCAAATGCTTGAGCTTGAGAAGGTCATTTCATACTCATAACAACCCCCAAGATATGATGAGGACAGAACTCCCTGGTATTGAGCAGATTGTGTATAGATCTTCCCCACAAGGCAGTGGTCTTTTCAGTGCTACACATATCTAAACACATCTGAACACCACAACAGCTCTATTTGGTAGATATAACAGTAATAATAATAATATTTCTACTTCATAGTCAAGGAAATTAAGTCGTAATGAGGTCAAATAACTTCCACAGGCCACATAGTCAAGATTAGGGGAGGCCAGAGTCAGGAGGCTGTCTTAAGAACCACATAAAAACCTCAGGCTTGTACATTTAATACAAGATGACTGATATTTACAAGCATTCCCTCTGCAGAGGGCCAGAATTGGAGCCATTCATCTTAAACACTTATTTCCCCTAAAACTTGGAGAGTCACATTTCATTAAAATGCATTTTCATTTATGGGAGATGACAGATGAACAAAATTACTTTATTTCATTGTCAGAGAAATTAAGAAAATACATTTTAGCTTGATATTCTTACTTTTTAAATATATGAACTGTAGATCTGGGTTTTTATGATAGTGTTGAAGAACAGTCTTGAGATCCTTGAGAGCTTTCAAGTGACTGGTAAGCCCTCTACTAGGGGCTCTGCTGGGGCTTAACACCCCACACAGAGTTCATACAAGTCTAAGAGGTATTGTATATGGTTCCACTGTATATGGTTCACCTAGGCTGAGATGACGGAGTCAGTAGAATCAGTAGCCAGAGCGCTGGTGAGGCAAAGCTGTCAGGAGTGGGGTCTTCCCCTTCCATAAAAATAACTATTTCCTATTTTGATTTATTCACCACTTTATTCCCGGAGCAATAAGGCATTCCCTAGCAAGATTCTTCCAGGCCCTAGCCTCCACAGAGAGTATGGGCCAAAGAATCCCAGGGCTCTGGCAGAAATGTAGATTTGAGAAAAAAACTACACACCCACCAGGAGTCTCCAAGGGCTTTGACTCCCCAGCTAATCTATGAGTCATCTATCTGTCTCCTTCTAGTATTTTCTCCATAGTCACAGAACAGAGTTGACTCCTCTAAGAGACTCTATCCACTGGCAAGAAGAGCTGAACACATCAATCCTGGGCCACCATCATTAACACAAGGCAAAGGAAGGTGAGGACTCCGTTGCTCTTAGCGACAGACTTTCAAAGTGCTAGAGCGCACCAGAATTAGGTATCAGTATCAGAAAGGACTTCAAAAATCCCTTTTATCCAATGCCATATTTCAATCACTCCTAAATTCCACCACTGGGGCACACAGAAATGGAGCTCAGGATGGAGTCTGAGTTCCAAAAGGTAACGTGATCTTGTTTTTCACTCAGAGATGAGTGGCCACCTGGGTAGCCAGCCTCAGCATTTTCTGCAGGAGGTTCTCCAACAAAGAGGTTCAAGGGCACCCCAGAGAAATCATCTTCTAGATCACAGAGAAGTACGTGGTAATCTAGGCCACCTCTTCCTTCATGAGATACGTGCTTCTGAAGCTGCCTGCATGGAGCCTTCTCAGCACTGTTTTGTGTGTCTCTCCCTTTCTGCTTGATCTCCAGAGATAAAGAATGCACATCCTGTGACCAAATTGCCAGGCTCCAGATCCTAGCTCTGCTCTTCCAGAATGGGTTGCCTGGGGCCAAGGGCTCCTGTTCTGTTTGTCTATCTATAAAATGAGCAAAACACTATCTACACCATGGGATTGATCTAAGGATGAAATGACCTAATACATATAATTCTGTATTAACTCAACTGAGATCTCCCCCAAAGATTAGTAATTAACACAAAAGCTGTCTTTAATTTACAATAAAAACAGAGAGTAACTGGGAGCAGAAGACAGTTGTATATTGTTTTTTACAAAGGAAAAATAAATGATCCGGTGGGGAGGCAGGACACGTGTCTTTGAAAACTGCATGTTGCAGTAATCAAAGACAGCAAGCAGTGGAAAAAAAAATCAGGTTTACTACATCGTGACAGAGATCTGAGCATGACTAGGGCCATGGGGATAATGGTGACTAGCCACTCCACCTCATCCTGAGTCTCCCAGCTGCTGGCCAGTGTGCCACATGCCCCAGTTCTAATTTTCCATGCTCCAACTCTAGCCACACCGTCATATTGGAGGAAAAAGAGCCATAAACAGATACACAGACCAGATCTGTTCCTCATCTTCTAACAAGTGGCCACTTCTGCATGTCTCCCTACAGGAAAAGGAGGACAGACATCCCCCCTCCCTGCAATGTACAAGCCAAGTGGTCCCTTGCTTGGCTCTTGACAGGGATGGAACATCTTGCTTTTCTAGTGAAAACCAGATATTTGGTTAAAAAATGGCACTGTCCATGTGTTCCACACATGAACTGGAGAGGATAATGAATAGCACTTATTTTTCTCACTTGGAGAATCAGAATGAGGTCCAGGCTTAAGACTTTCATTTAAATGCAGAGTTGAATCTACTCAGCAGGAAAGAGCTGCTGGATCAGAGGGACATGGGCAACTAGCAACTTACTTCACATATGTAAAGGAGATTGGCCAGCATTGAGAATAACTGCATTAAAAAAGGGTTTTGTCACACTAGAAAAGCAAAACCAGAAAGTCCATAGGACTTCCCTTGGTTCCTTCCTCTGCTTCTGCATTTTAAAATCATAAAATGAGTCCTTACAGTCTGATGGTATAAATCTCATTCCAGAGCTCAGAATAAAGATAGCCTGATGGTACTGAGATGTAGACGAGATGATGAACTAGCCAAGTTTTCACTGGGCATATATATAAGTGTCTGGGTAAAACCAGAGAAGGGTGGGTCAAGTCATGCTGCAGTAAGTGTGCAGATTATAACTGTTCATCTCTGGCCAAACCACGACTGATAGGAGCCTGGGAAACTGTCAATCTGAAATTAATATACATTGATTCTTGAGATGGGCAGTGCTACCCAGGGTTTGCAAGGCACTGGTCTTGGTCCTAGAAGAAACCAATCGGACAGCATTTTGACTATAAGATCCACCAATGAGTGCCAGGTCTCCTTGAGAGTTGGGTTGTTTAGAGGTTATGCAGGACTAGTAGTGAAAATGGCTACCGAGTGAAAATGGCTGGGGAGTAGCAGATAGGTGATAGATCTTTTAGTTAAAAATGTGGGCTTTATAGTTAAAATTAAGTTAAAAGTTAATTTGTTTAGGGGTGGGGCCCCACACAGGCATCTAAGGAATGGTGAGAATAGAAAAAGTAGTCTTTCCCAGGGATGAGCTCCCAAACTGATTATCCAATACCAAGTGGTCAGTCCTGAAATCATATACAAGGAACACCGAACAGACTTGAGTAAGTTGTATTTATATATTTAGGCAGTAATATAAATATAACAAAGAAAAAGAGAATGTGAATTGAGATAGAGCAATGAGAGATGCATGGGAGGGGCTGTAGGAAGGAAAGGGGGAATTATATATTATTGTTTTAATTTAGAAGTTTTAAAGGGATAATTAATGTAAAGGCTAATATTTGATTAATAGATTAATTTTGCTATTTCTGTGACCCTCGCATGTTTCTGGATCTGACACAGAATTGCTGACTTTACAACATATTCGATGGAAACAGATTCTAATTTCTCATGGCCAATCTATCATCACTAATAGAGTCAATAAATATTCTGTAGCCCACTTACTTTGTTCAGGCTAAAAGTCCTTGTGTCTTCTGTGATTTATCACTTTCCTTCACTGCCATTTTCAATTCATCATCTTCTTAGTGTCACCTCTGGGATGTCCTCTAGATCCAGCAGCCACTTCTCACTATCCTTCCCATTGCAGAATCCACTCAAGCCTCTCACAGCAGTCTTACCAGTGTCCTCTACCATCATTTTCAATAGGACCCTTTCTCTAGTGAGTAGCTGGAGTGATTTTCTCTGAGTATAAATCAGATACTATTATTGTGGGGACCAGAACTTTTCAGAGGCTTCCAATTTCACACAGATTCCCCCCGCCAAGGCCCATGGCCAGACCTTATCTGTCCCTGACAATCTCTCTCTCTCCATCACTTATCCTTCTGTACCAGGCTCCAAACTGGCCATTTCTATGACTCTCATCCTTTTCTAATTGCTTCGTGTATGAACACCCACCCATTCATTTTTCCACTTGGAATTTTTGCCCCTTCATAAGCAGTTGTCTTTATAATTAAGGGTTCCTTGGAGAGACTTCCCCTTGTTAGAGTCAATCCTCCATCTTCTCCCTATACCATCAGCTTTATACCATTACCCAATACATTTCTAGAATGAACTTTTATCTATGATTTGATTATTTATTAGTTTATATATTATTTTTTCTAAGTTTGTAAGTTCTAGGAGAGCAGAGACCATCACTGTCTAAGTTACTACTCATAATATGCGATGGAGAGGTGGCTAGTCTATATCCTGACTGTCTGGGGTTCTGCTCAAAGAGATCTACTGTTTCTACTGACTGTGTTACAGTACACTTTGTAGCAAGTTGTAACATTCACCTTTTCATTCATCTAAGTAGCCAGACAATCAACAAAAGTTCTTCAGTCTATGTATTGTTGTGAAATAATATTTCAATACACTGTGAATATTATTGCTTTCATTGGCTTAATAAAGAGCCAATGGGCCATTAGATAGGCAAGAAGAAGTTAGGCTGGATAGCCAGACTGGGAGAATGGTGGAAAGAAGAAAGGCAGATTCACAAGTCAGATGCAGAGGAAGTAGGATATGTACAATATGAAGTAACAAGCCATAAAGCACATGGCAACACATAGATTAATAAATATGGGTTAATTTATGTTGTAAGAGCTAGTTAAAAACAAGCCTAAGCTATTGGCCAGGCATTTATAATTAGTAATAAGTCTCTTTGTGTGGTTATTAGGGATATGGCTGACAGGACTGGCTGAACATAGAAACTTCTGCCTACAGTGTGTACCAGTCTTTTGGGGGGACTGTGAGCACTCCACGATCATATATGAGCTTTTCTTCTGTGTGCTGTGCCAAGGGCAGTTCAGTTAGTTTTTAATCAAAGGTAAAGTAAGTGTTTATCAGGGGTTGATGCTATTCTCTGTGTTGTATGTATATGTATATGCTCATATGGATACATATTCCTGTGGATACATGTCAGAGGTCAGGGTCAGGTGTCTTTCCCTTTCCATCTTATATTTTGAGACAGGGTATTATTGACTAGATTGGCTGACCAGAGAGTTCAAAGTGTTTGTCTATCTTTACATCTTTCTCTCTCTTGAACTGAGGTTACAGATGCATGCTGCCAAACCTATCTATTATATGGATGTTTGGGATCCAAACCCAGCTCTTCATGCATGCATAGTAAGTATTTTATGAACTAATCCATCTCCACAGGGTCCCCATTTCTAGTTTTACATTGGTGGCAGGCAGAGATGCCTCTGAGGAGCTCACAACCCAACACTGTTATTCTTTCCTCACAGAACAGAGACTTACGTGTCTTTGTAGTCACTTCAAACATTTCACTGTTGCTGGAAGTAGCAGCACCCACAGGGCATGCATCTTCCTAGTACTCTTGGCATTGGCACTTCCTTGCTCTGGCTTGAGAGGCTAGCAGACAAACATTCTAGGGTACTTCCAGACACAGTAGTGGTGTGTCTGTTCAGATGGTACGTTCCCTCTGTTCAAAGTGACTCACATTTAGAACACCATTTGAATCAGTCTAGATTTTAAGTGGTACCATTTTCTTTAGAGCAGAAGGAGATATTATTTTCCACTTCATTGAATTATTAGCATTTGTAATCATGATCTTCCTAAAAATGCTTTGTAAGCTCACACCTATTATTCTCATGTGTTCTCTACAATCTTTTCCTTCATAGCATTGACTCAGAATTGACCCTGCACATCTTTCTCCTAGTCACTCACATAAGTGTAATACCCCATCTCTCTTTTTCTTGCACCTCATTTGTCTATCCATTCATCTGTCATCTATCATTTGTCCGTCTTTCTACATGCCTACCTTCCAATTGCCATATTTGTTGGATATTTATTAGAACCCTATAGCTTGTAGCCAAACTGTATTATTCATTTCTTTTCACTGGCATCTCTCTGTGCTGAACAGTGCTCACCATGTAGTAAACACACAGAGATCCTTGTTGAATCAAGAACTTACTCAGATGGAATTTTAATTAAGGTCAGACACTTGCTCTGGGTTCATTCTTCAATGGATTATTACTCTGGCTTTAAGTCCACAGATGCCAGATCAACATCCTCTCAGAAATATTATATATAAACAGATACATAATTTCAAGCACTAGGTAGCCTCAGGTGTGGCAACAGAGCCTTCCACAGGTATTTTGACTGTAGCTGCCAACACTCAAGTCATGAAATCTGGCTTATTACATCATAGCTCACACAATCCTACATATATATGGGCCAGCACCATATATATTTTGCATCAAGAAGTGAGCCCGGGATACAGTCTGGAGATGAGCCTAAGGAACTGAGGAGGCAGGTTAACAGTTTTGTTCTGCCCACTCTCAGGGCTTACCAACAACGCCCATGCTCCCTTCTCTCTGTCATGGAGGTTTTTTGTGTCCTTTTGTATGAGCTGAAGTTATAGGGCCATGTTCAGAATGTTTCACCCCTTGCTGCTCTGTGGGCCTGCTGGTACATAAAGGACATATAGGAAATGAGGAGTTTCTGTGAAGAATCAGAGTACTTGGGTCCCTCAGGCAGGTTCTTTTTAGAGTTTAGGAGACTGTACAGCCAAGATAGCCCAAGGCATGCGAACTGAACCTGTGCTATAAAGACATCCAGGTGAACTTGAAGGAGGAAACCACACCTCACAGTTCCCTTCCAATCAGCTTGTGCCTTCTGTTTCCAATGGCTTTATGATTAGGAAGGCTTTGATCTGTGAAGGACAGATGGGAATGGCTGCCATGTGCCTGGCTGCTTAGGGTGTGAGATTTCTATCTAAATGGATTCACTGTAGATCTGGAAAAAGCAACAGGCATTTCTATGCCCCTGGCTGGACCCTGCGATCCCAAATCCTCTGATGCACTACTGTGGTGAGATTATCAAACACTTTGGAGCCTCAGTTTACTCAAAAGAGCGTTCTCCTCAGAGTTATTTGAGGACAGAAAATAGTGAATATATCTAAAGATGCATGAACAGTGTCCAGTGCATGATCAGCATGTGCTTGCTGCATGGGTTGGGGTTCTGGACTGAATATGAAGGAGAACAGCTGAACATCAGCATTCATTACTCTCTCTGCTTTCTGATTGTAGACCACCTGATGCTTCTGCTAGCATGATTTCCTTGCCATGATGGACTACATCCTCAAACTGAGATTAGGAACAAATCCTTCCTTTCTTCCTTAAGTTTGCTTCTGTTAGGTCTTTTTATTTTTTTTGCCTCAGGAACAATAAATTGTCCTAGGAAGAAATGGCTTTATGTCTCAAAGTTGTTCTCTCCTCTTGGAAGGATGCTCTGTGGCAATAGAGAGAAGGGTCTGGGCTCCTTTTGCATTGGCAGTCAGCCATCCCTTAAGATGGCTGTTCCAAGGAGGCAGGCAGTGACCTGAAACTCACTTTCCAGGAGCCATGTGTGGCTTAACATGGAAGGAATGTTCAGCCCACCTTCCAGGGACTCCAGCTTTCCACTTCACATTTCTGAAAATATGCATCTTGGATCTCTGTTATTTCTAAGTTTGCTTTGCTGGGCACAAGGGCACCAACCTCTTCATTTTCTTTGGCACAGTTGAAGAGTGTGGTTTCTGAGTACCTCCCTTGCAAACCCACATGAGAGCAACAGCACTAATAAAACATCTCTCTGGCCATGCTAAATCATTCCTAATGACCCTACTCTCTATTGATTTGGAAATTAAAACAAATTGGAGAGAAGGACTCGGAGGAGTAGTTGAGTGCCATGATTTAGAGACTGCCAGGACGAGAAAGTAAGAAAGGGACAAGATCCAGATGACAGCATGGACAGAGACTTGAACACTTCACCAAAGAAGATGGCAAATAATCTCAAGGAAAGATGCTCAGAGACACTCCTCTAAATGTAGACTAAACATATGGAGAGGAGTTCTTCCTATCTGCTAGAATGATTATGATCAAAAGGTAAGAAAGCAGAGTAAAGTTGATCACCCCAAGTGCTGGTGATGATGCAAATAATTGAAATCTCGCTGATCACGGCAAGAAGGGAACACAGGCACCCACTTTGAAAAGCAATTTGGAAACTTCTGATTAAAAAAAAAGCAAATGACAAATATTCCATTATAGTCTGAAGGTAAAATATCCCCCAGGGGGCCATGGTTTGAATGTTTGGTATCCACCCAGGTAGTGCTAGTTTGGACAGTAAGTAGTGTGTGCAACATAGCATTTTTTTTTTTCTTTTCTTGGACCATGTGGTATGTGTGTATGCAACCTAAAACAGTTACAGTCTTTATTTTTTTTCATCAAAAAACAAAACAAAACAAAAAACTCTAATCTGAGGGTGAGGACAGAGGTGATTAGAGGCAAGAAAACAACGGGATAGAGCCTTGTCAAGCCACACACACACTTTCATGTGAAGTCTGCGAAGACACCATTGAATTCTCTTTACTTACATTGTAATTACACTGGATGTTTTGTTACCAGAAAGCCTCTGGACTCCTATGCATGTGGGACTGAAGACAGGCCTGGTTTCAAGTGATGGGAATAGCCAGGGAGGTGAGAGCACCAGGATGAGAAAGAAAACACCCCAGGGACACAGCCTGCTGTAGGACTGCGGCATCCCAGCAGGGCTGCGCATGCCAGAGGGCTCCCTAGCGCCCCCCCCGCCCCCCCCCCCCCCGCCTCCATGAGCCATTACTGGCATGAGTGGAGCTGAGTCTGAAGATGGGGCTTTAGAATTTTCAGCCACTCTAATCTAACTGGACTGCATTTGCATTCTGTCTTCGGATGCAGGTAGCCCACAGAAGCTGCTGGAGAAACTCAGCTAATCTAGGTGGTAAAATCCAGGTTGATTGCTCCATGGATCAGCCGTTGCCCTGGTTCATCTTTGTTGAACCTTGCATGCCTCTGACAAGATCAAACATGGATACATCCTTCTCCAGAGAGTCCCCTTATCCTTAGCTTTTCAGGGGTCACTCCACCTCATTTTTGTCCCACCATCTCCCTATTTATAGTGGATAGTTGACCTCCATCCCTGGGTTTGGAATCAGTGCTGTGTGATTCATTCATTCTCACTTTTCATAGTCCCTAGCCAATTTGGGGATCTGAATTGATTCCAAGAATTAGAATGTGATAGATGATGTGTTCAGTTTCATCTGGAGAGCAATAACCTGGGAATTAATGTGAGTTTCCATTATTGGTGAATCAAAATCTCAGCGATGGAAGATGCTTTTTGGATTATAATAGAAGCTTCTAGATGTGCCTCAGCTGTGCTGAGTGTTTCCACCATCCATTTGGGGTCACCACTATCTTGTTGATATGATCATAGTTCTAAGTCCAATACCCCAAACTTCTAAAGGACACACAAACTCTCAGCCTAATAATGAGATTACAATAGTTCTATTCAGAGATTTTAGAATCAGTGGTTCCTCATATGGACTATGTAGTCAGCAGATATGTCTGCTCTACTCTTAACTACCACAGCAGAGCACTTTTTCTAAATCTCTAGGGCTCATTTTCTAGTTTGTTGATGAGGCTAGTACTGTCCTGTACCTTAAAACTCATTGGGTACATTTGAACAAATGATCACAGACCATTGTTGGGCATAGTGTCTGAATAAGCTTATTGAATAGCAGCTACTTTTTCCCCATCCTTCAATGAGTTGTGAAACATGCAGTTTAAATGAAAAATTTTCTATTTAATGAATCTATGACCTGGGGGCAGACTTAGCTATCAGAGTCATTGTTAATTTGTACTTTTCTCCCCAGAGGTTACAGTACATGCAGTATATGTCAGTTTTCCTTTAAATACCTTATTATTTGGGCTAAGGAGACAGCTTGGTCTCCTCTCAAGCATATGGACCAGAGTCTCAGTAGTCACTGTGTGTGGAAGTGAACATCTGTAACCTCAGCATTGGGAAAGCAGAGACAGACGGTCCTGCTGAGTTGATGAGCTCTGGGTTTAGTGAGAGAATAAGGTGGATATTGACTGAGACCCCTGATGTTAATCTCTGGCTTCCACACACATACAAACCTCACACATGTGTACATACCCACACCAACACATACATACACTACATCCACATATGTAAAACATTATTATTTGTACAGCATAGTCCAAAATGATAAAAACATGAGGAATGTCAAACATTTACATATTTAACATATGTTTTTAAACATTATAAAATATACAAATAATACTGCATGAATGTTATACTTTGGCAAATCCTAAAATTTTTCTGTCTTTTATATAAAGTTACCAATTATATCTCAGGAATCATAATTTTAGCAAGTTCATATACTTGAAAGGGTATCAGTCACTTTAAAAAATAAAATATAATATTTTAAAACCTTTAAAAATATTTAATTTTTTAGTGCTAGGGATCACAGCTAGGGCCTCACACACACAAAGCAAGCACTGCACTGACACAAATCTATATCTATAATTCCTTTTTCTTTTTGTCAACTTAGTGAACCAATGACTTCTATTGGGTTTACTTACAGAAAAAAGGGTGAGGAGTTATTATTTATAGAAGCGAAAATGAGTCAAAAACAGCTTCATGGACAAGGTCCATTGCAGCATGGGTGACAGTTCATAAAAGCAGAGAACATGGGACACACCTCACAGCCTACATGCAACTCAAGAGATTGGAGAGTATCCTTTCCAAATCTCTTCCAGGCAGCTCTGCTTGTTACAGCTTCTTTCAGACAGTTAGTCTGGACTCATAATCTTCATTACTTCTTGTAATGAAGTAATAAAGTAATAAAGGCTTGTCTGAGAGTGACTCTCAGCAGTCTTTATGTTTACTCTTGGGAGAGAGGGGCCTAGTGAATCTGGTCAGCTTCAGGGACTTCCTGAAGTTGTTTTGAATTGTTTACCTTCTATCTTAAGGAGCTTCTATGCAGAGTAGAATGTTTCAATCTACAGATGAAATATGGATCTAACAAATTTGAGTTCTAAGGGCCAGTGAGCTGATAAGATTTTTAAGCAATGGAAAATCAACAAAGTAAAACTATAAAATTATTAAGATCATCATGAAGTTTGATTTCCTATAATAATGTGATACAGAAAATATTGTAATGCTGATTCTTCGAGTTACTGGAGACTTTTATGATTAATAATGTAAACCTATTATAAAATAACATAATCCCTAATCCTAACCCAACAACCTAAAATTAAACTATTGTTATTATTATTATTTGAATAGTCAATGAACAGTTTTTGAGGTCTATGGCATTTGGAACAGTGAGTTCTATGCTGTAGAGTAAAACTTATTTTTTTCTTTTTTCCATTTCTTGGCTGAATAATAGTCTAAACAAAGTAAGAGCATACACACATGCATGCACATGTAATTATACATCATGACATAGAAGGTGGTGGTTAAAATATGCATGTGAATATCTAGAATACAGAGACTGCATAACTGTATTGTCTAACATGCAGCCAAGGTTCAAGGTGTATTTTTCACATCCCTCAATTCTTCTCATGTCATATCTATAATTTCTTAATTGTCTACCTGATCCTCACATTTCTATACATCAGTAAAGCTGAAAACTGGGTCTAAACAGCTATTTTGAAGCCTTAGTCTTGTGTTTGCCACACACTCTAGGGGCCCATTTAAATCTCACTATCTTCTCAGGTCCTTCCAGTAGGCAACCATAGCATCCCTCTGCTGTGATTGTCTCTGAGTCCTGAAGTCTACCCTGGCTGTGGCTACCCAACAAGCTGACATGTTGAGGGATTGATGTTTCTTACCTGGAGTCATAGGGAATGGAACATGGAAGTTGGTGGATAAGTACCCCAGCTTTCTTGCCTTTTATGTAAGATCATTGCACATCTGTAAACCAGTCCCCAAAGATGAATTGAATCCTAGTTGCTAGTAGTGATAATTTGCTCATTAACACTGTTGTCTGTGGCTTTCACTTCCGTGTCTCACCTCCTCAATGTCCTGCTAGTGTTCTTGGGGGCAACCTTTCAAATTAACTACTTGCACTTGACTCCTTGCCTGGAGTCATCTTCTGGGGATATTCAAAAGTTCAAGCTTCAATTCAGATGTGTAACTTCTTGGTGCTGCTGTGTTTTGTGTGAACGAGCCAGATCAGACAGGGTGCTATTTGAAGAAAGGCAAATGTAGCCAAGATTAGATGGACCTCGCCAAAGAACATTAGGGACATTATAAGGATGCCAGGAGCCAATGTGGGAGCTTTTATAACAAACCGGAGCCATCTGCCAGCCTGTAATAACCAGAATATGAAAGTCCTAATCTGGGATGCAGTTAAACTGTTTATGCTCTGTTTGTGGTTATGTATTTAAAGCTTAACATGCCCTGAATGGTGGATTTAAATTCATAAGCACATTGTTTTACAAAACTGGCATGAAGCCTTTTTAATGCAATATGCAAAATATATTAGAAGGTTGTGTCAAAACCTGAATATTTTCACTTCATTGTTATTCTTTGTTGTTCTTAAGGAAAAATTGGGAGGACCACAGCTCTGTGAATGTCTTGTGGGATACCCAGAACCTCTTTCCAAGCCACTTTCTGAGAGGCAATTTCCTCTTGTTCCATAAAAACTCCACAAAGCACCTCAGGCAAACACGGAGGCATCGGGTATGTTTGTAAACTGCTAATCCAGCAGGCATTCAATTACACTGAATCCATCAAAACCCTAATTGAGACAGGAGCTCAAACCTTACAGCTTAATTACTTTAATTTTAGATGGGTGACAGACTTAGTCATGTACTGTCCTTGAAGCTGAAATGCATTAGAGAGAGGGCCATGGGTGCTTACTGTAATTCTTCAAGCTAAGTGAAAGTGCAGGACAATATAAATAATGATGTCAAGTAATACCCATGATTAGATTTATTAATCATTCATTTCCCAATTCCTGTCCTTTGTGCCATCCTACAGCACCAGCTCTGCTGTCTGGAAATGTGTCCCCCTGTGTGAGGCTAGACAATTCTCACTTCTTGCCAATCGTTCTTTTCTACCACTCATGAGACCACCTAGGACCAAGCAGTAGTCCTCTGAGCTCATTATGTTACTATATCATTTTGTTCTCATTTTCAAGACCTTCTTCCTGCCCTCTCTGCTCCCTACCATGTCTCTGATGTGAGCCATAGACACCTTGTCAATAGTCCATCAGACTTAAGTGGAATCTGGTAGTGGGTCCTCAGGATGAGTATACCAAGTGTTGGTAAAAGCATCTAACTTGTTTTGACTGTCCTTGCAGACCAAGTACTATTATTAATGTCAAACATGATAGGTTTCATCACAATGGTAATGCTCAGAAGTAGGCAGGCTTATATCTACTCTGTAGATGAGAAGGACTAGGCTTCAGTAGCTAAAATAACTTCTCCAGATCACTCAGTTAGCAAACAGCAAAGCAAGTGTGCAATCCAAGGTCAATCAGATTCTTTGGCCCATGTTCTTCTCCAAATACAATTCTGTGCCTTCTGCAAAGATGTGAGAAAATCCACACAAAAGGCAAGTGTGGATAGCTTTGAAAATCTCCAAGTAGGCACAAGCTAATACATACATACATACATACATGCATACATACATACATGCATACATACATGCATACATACATACATGCATACATACATACATACATACACAAAACAGTACATCTAGGATCACCCTGATGGCCGCTTCCAGGAGCAACTTTGGTTGTTAGCTCTCTCTAGTCACATGGGGTTGTGAAGGCAGCCAGTACCAGGAGGAGGTAGATAGATGGATGAGAACAACCTGTGCATCAGCCACAAGCAGGTGTTCTAGCCAAGCTTGTGATGACTGGCTGCTGATGAATTACTCACCACAAACACACTGCAGTTGTTTCATAAGTCATTAGCTGTGTGGCCCTGAGTAGACATCACCCAGTCATTTGTTTAATTTCTTTACATTATCTCTTCCCCTTCGGGCCTGCTTCAGAATCAAGCTGCAGGTACAAATGACTAATGAACTAATGACAACACTAATAATGGCCAAGCTAATAATCATACAGCTGATTGGTGACAATGACAACACTAATAACGGCCAGGCTAATAATCATACAGCTGATGGTGACCATGCTAATTAAAAACGTTTGAACAACAACAGCTTCCTCTGGTGTGACTATTTATCTCTGGAAGGCACTGGTGAGGAGGTCAGGCAGAGTAGAGCCAGGGGAGAATGATAGCGGTAAAGGCCGGCATATGGCCCATTCTATCGGTGATGCTTCTTATGGAGGAGAGTTCAAGACCATTACAGTGTGGACTCATTACATTTAATGCAAAGGGTCATCAGAACAGATTCAGTCCAGGGAGTGGGGCAGACCTCAATCTTCATAAACCAAGCATCTGCTCCAGAGCCTCTTGAGAGGTAGCCTGTCCACTGGGGAGCCCTGACCTGATGTCTGACAAGATCAAGGTGTTCTTCTGCCTGTCGTTTCAGAGGAGTAATCACAAGCAGGCAGACTGGACAGGTCAGTTGGCATGGAAATGGTGCAGTAAAAAGGGGTCTCACAGGGTAGCTATGAATTCTATGGGAACTCCTTTTTCTTTTAAGAAATTTTTTTTGTTCACTTTACATACCAACCACAGATTCCCTTTCATCCCTTGTCCTCTTCCCTCAGCCTTCCACTGCCCGCATCCCCTCTTTCGAAAAGATCGGGAGTCAGTAAAGCCTGGTACATTGAGCTGAGGCAGGTTCAAGTCCTTCCTCCCTCTGCATCAAGGCTGAGCACAGTGTCCCTCCATAGGTAACAGGCTTCAAAAAGCCAGCTCATGCACCATAGGATAGATCCTGATCCTACTGCCAAGGACCCCTTACTCAGACCAAAGTACGCAACTGTCTCCTGTATGCAGAGGGCCTAGGCCTGTTCCATGGGAACTCTTGAGTATACATTTGCGGGGCAGACATCATGGCATGCTTAGCAGCTTCTGAGAAGCACAGAGGCCTGACACATGTGAGGGTGAAGGACACCAACATCTCTCTTTCTACTTTATACCAACTATCCACTTCCAGCAGGGCACAGACTGCACTGAGGTTCCTGATCAGGTGAAATGGATTACCAGAACCCTTAATATTATAAGTAGTCACCTCTGGAATACTAGAAATAGGAGGCACTAAATATAGGCTGTTTAGTCAGAGAACTGATGGCTATTTCTCTGAGGAAACTAGACTATGAGAGCCCCAGGGAAGCTGCATGCCCTTTGAACCTTCAGGCTCTGATCTTGGCTGCCCAATAGCCTCACTTGGGCGACTTCTGAACAAATTCCCGAGACTATTCAAGAGACACCATATTCATAAAGGACAGCGGCCCCCAGGATACCCCCGCCCCGAGCATTAGAATAGTCCTCTTAGGTTAACTCAGAACTACTAGACCTCTATAGACTAAAAGGAAAAAAGTGAAACCCTGAACCATGACGACTACAGATTCTTTAAGCAGACAAATTTTATCTCTTTCCTTTTTCCTCTTTCTCATTTATCTTATTTCCTCTGAGACAACCACCACATTGGAAATTATTCTAGCTCGTTCTAGTACAGATCAGTAGTTCTCAAAATGGGATGGGTGTCACATTTTCAAGTTCACAGTTAACATGGTCAGGGGGTCACTCTCCTATGCGGAGCTTGAAAGTTGATTTCCCATCAGTCCAGACACCAAGTAACAAGTGACTTCAGGTATCTGATGGAAATCTCTAATGCCATCGCCCAAGGCTCCAATGTGTTGAATTCCAACATGGCAATCTCCTGCCTCAGTTCCATATTTCTATCTTCTCCACATGTCCTGTGCAAGAAGTCACTGGTCTTACCTGACCTGCAAAGAGCCCACACACACCAATGATGCACAGGATGTTGAACACAGCAGAGCCCACGATGGTGCCGACTCCCACATCACCCTTAGTGATGAAGACTCCTGAAATACAGACCAAAACCAGTTTGACTCTAGTGGTCCAGCTATATTCTAAGGAGAACTCAAAGGGCATTTTATAGTTCTAGACCATGCTGGATCCACAGGACGTAGCTAACCATTGAACCCAGAGGTGAGACTTTCCCTTAGTAGTACTGGCTCTGGGTCGAGGACAAGTTCACACATCAAAATGGGAGGCTCTGCTTGGGGTCTGTGAACTTCATGTTTTTTGTTAATGGTAGACAACTCAAATTTGAGGGCCTTCTTCCCCAGAGCCCTTTCTCCCACACAGGGAAGGGCTGAGACATTCTCCTAGTCACCTACCTATGACTGATGTGAACAGTTCCGGGGCTGAGCTGCCTGCTGCCATGAATGTGGCTCCTGCCACATCTTCACTGAGGTGGAGGCGCTGTGCAGGAACAAAAATAAGACAGGTGAGCGGAGACTTTATCTGAGGATACATGTGACTGTGGCTCCCCAGGTGCTAAGCCTCAGGAAAGACAGCACTTGGACTTCAGAGGGACCCAGGGGCTGGACTCAGTCCCCCTCACTATCCTGTACTCAGCGCTTGGCGGTTTCTGGAATCTGCTCACCACCCTCGCTTGCCGGATTAGCAGGCTCTAAGACTTCATTGGCCAAAGTCTCTGTAGAAGATTTAGAAGCCCACAGACCAAATACACCCAGGGGCTGTTGTGCCAATGAGCAGGAAGGAGGGAGGAGTGGGAGGTGAGACCACGGTGGACAGTGTGAGAGTGTCAAATCCTTCCCAACCGCAGCTCTTCTCGGCTCCCTAGGTGTTGACGGACACTCTGATTTTAGAAGAAATGTGGATAATCTAGAGCTGTGTGCAAAGATCGTGGCTGTTGCGTGGGGCTTCAAATACCTCAAACTCACAGCAGCCCATTTTCAAGCCTGTAAACATACTACTATAGTCACCCTCTGGATGCACAGTCCCAACCCTTGACCTTCAAACTCCTGGTGGTATAGACTTGGGACTGGGTAGAAAATGATGCAACCCTTGACCTTTGTGGGACCCTCCTTGTTCCTCAGGTCACCCTGTGGGTTAAGCTAGATGGTAATTTTCAAAAACACAAGACAAATGCACCTTGGTGGCTGATTGGAATGTTTAGCTTTTTGCCAGTCTGTCATGTCTCAGAAAGTAAGCGGTTGGCTGTTGGTAAGCACCTGGTTCCCTTTTGGGGTCAGGAGGAGACTTCTGTTTCCAATGCCATCCCTCTGTTCTCAGTAGCCACAGTGACTGCACTTCCCAGCTTGGCCACAGAGAGGCAGTATGGCCTTGGAGGAGCCTCTGAAAGAGGCATTTTCTGGGTTCCTTGGCTCTGCACTCACAGTTGAGGTTCACGTGGGGCACTGAGGAGACCCTGAGATGGTATGTCAATGCTAAAAGCGGTGGCTTGTGGAAGCCCTGGGCACTTGAGTCTCAATGGGTGGGAATGGCCAGAAGCCAGCCTGACACGGGAACCAGGAGTCAGGAAGCTCAGCTCTCAAGAAAGCTGCACTTCCTTGCTGAGAGCTCCATTGGCTGGTTTTCCTTGTTGCTTGTGGAGCTTAAATTCATGTCCAGTTTTTCTCTTGCTTCCAGATCTCATTCCTTCCCTCCCTCCTTCACGCCCAGTTCACCCCGACCTAGCAATATCTCGCTGAACTCTTAGAACCACTAACCACGAAGCCCTCTTGTCTTTGTATTGCCAGCTGCTATATGGGAGGGAAGAGACAGGGAGAATCTTCCTTAGCTTCTTCCTGAGCAGAGAATAATTCCTGCATCTCTTCGCCACAGCTGGATACGCTGGGATCCCCATGATCCCATTTTGAGTTTGTGGCACAGGCGTTCTCTGTCTTTTCCTGAAATGCTTTGTTAACAAGACATTTTCTCCAGATATGGCTCCTTTGCTCCTTTCCTGCACAAAGCCCTGCGCAGGTACCTGGCAGAATCCACCAATGGCTCCCTTCTCTCTGTACCTAGTCACCACAGGGTTCATGCAACCTTCTGTGAATATAATCAGCCTTTGGGAGCAGTGAGGATTAGTTCCAGAATGCCGCCTTCTTCCCAGGACCCAGATACCAAAATTCAAGCATTGTTTAAGTTTCATATAAATTAGTGCAGTATTTGCATACAACTTATATACACTCTACTATATACTACAAATCATCCCAAGATTGCTTATACTCCCTAATAAGATATAAATGTCACATAAAATACTGTATTGTTCAGGGCATAATGACAAAGAAAAAAGTCTGTATCTGTCCCATACCAAAACAACTTAAAAAAAAAAAAACAAACAAAAACTCTGGCTTAGGGATGAATACATGGATGTGGAATCTGCATATAAGAGGTGGAGCGGTTCATTTTATCAGTGGTCTACAAGCTCATGGTTGGCCAGGGCACATAGATTGGCTGGTGCAGAGCCTGGTTCAGCACTTACAGTACTGTCACCCTCTTCCACACCCAGGAGGTCTCCCTGCTACTTCTGTAACTTCCACATGGCCCTAAAGCCTTCCCATTCTTGAATCCAATATCCTCATTTATGTACAAGCTGAGCAACCTCAGCTGCTCCCTCCTGATCCCTAGAAATACCATCTTCTTCCCCTTGTCCAGCCTCCCTTTGCTGCAGTATAGCACAATCTGAGTTTGTCTGTCTTCGGCAGACAAAGGACTTCTCAACATTCCAACACCTTTGTATGTTCCATGCTGTAACCTCATGGTTGTCTAAGATTTAGTGACTTATCTGACCTTTCACTGGCATGCTCAGGCATCGTATTGGTACCCCTTTCTCTTCCCTGCTCAGCATTTTTCCTGGCTTGAACTTGAATCCCTTCCTGCTCCACCTCAGCTACGATTAATTGAGTAATGTAGATTTCTGTAGTGAACTTCAGGTGTTAATGAGGGAGGTCTAGGGGCTCAGCTTTGGGGTCTCAGGACCCTGAATGGGGTGTAGCCAGCCCCCACTGAAAACCCTGTTGCATGCTGACCTTCCTTCCTCTTTGTTCCTGTGTTTTCAGGGAGAGGTCTGACTCCATCGCACAGTGTGGGACAGTTCCACTCTCCAAGAATTGTCTTAAGGTTCAATTTGTATCAGTGAGTGTTTATATAACCCCTTAATAAATATCAATCCTTTATATGAGCAATTGCAAATGAATAATTCTGAAATAGGTTTTTTTTTCTAGAATCATTTGTCACCAAAGTCCAAACAATATCTCTTTTGAGCATCTCTGCTTAGCTTTAGTCTGAGAGCAAGCACAGAACACCCAGCATCCCCTCTCTACAAAGAGATTAGGGAAAGCAAAGGTGATATGGAGAGTCTCAGGCTAGGAAGCCCTGCCAGGCCACGGTGGGTGGTCCTGATCATGGACCCCCATCCTGTGAAAGAATGAAACTCCAGGCAGACTTGAGCCCATACTCTCAGAGGCATAAACATGAGGTCTCCAAGGAGATACAAACTCTGTCCTTGTCCTACCCATTTCTACAGGCATGCCATTTACTCAGCAACCTGTATGGCTTTAAGTACATAGAGCTGTACTCACAAGAGTGGGGCAGGTGGCATGTCATGCTTTCTTGTACCTTATTTTGCTTCTAAAATTGGACTTGGTTGGGAACAGGGAGCATTCTGGGAAGGGAGGCTTCTCATCTGCATTCCTGCTCCCTAGATAGCTGTGGATCCCAGAGGAAAGGCAGTTCTGAATAAACTTGATAGCAGCTGCTGCAAAATTACCATCTGGTGTAACGATGACCCAGTGGTAAGCTCAGACTGACCTGGGCTCAGATCATAACTCCACTCCTAAACAGCTGTGTGATTTGGGGCAAAATCCCCTATGTCTTTGAGTCTTGGTTTCTTGATTCCTAGAGGAAAGTTGACTGTGGTTCCCTGGTAGACATGGTTAGAGGGTGGGCACAGTCATACCGCACCAACTTAACAACACTTGCACCCTGACAACCAAGTCAACATAGCATCCTTAACATTCTCCTTCCTTAACTTTTTTGTTAAAGGCTCACTCCACCCTCTTCTGTACTGCTAGCTGTTTACTTTTTCTAGAAGGACCCATGTATTCTCAAAGGTTCAATGGGCTGATATCTGTATTTATATTTATAGGACATAAATTCCTATGTTATTAACAACAAACGTGTCATATGGAAAGAGGCAAAACAATTTTGCTTTGCATAAGAATAAAGTGCCAACTGGTGGGAAGTGGGCCCTGTGCGTCCTTGGTTACTGCCTCAGTTAATCTCAGATTGATAGGACTCCGGGAAAAAAAAAAAAAAAAAGAACATTAACCTGTATCCTTACTAAACCTGTACTAACTTTTTTCATTTCTCTTTGAAAAGTATACTTTGATAGATACTTACATAACACTGATATTGTATTAGGCATAGTCTGGAGATGGTTGAAATTTTACAGTTTTTTACCATTTTAAGAAGGGAGTTGAATAGCCAAGAATTTGGAACTGATCTGCCCTGGATGCTGAGGGACCACAGATGCCCCCACTATCCCTTTGACACAAGGTGAGTCTGTTCCCAGGCTGGATCACTGTGACAATCGCATTTGCACTAGAGAACTGTGCATTTCAGACACTACCCTACTTCCCTTAATCCACTGTCACTGCAAAGAGGAATACACTTGTATGAGCTATCTAGGGTTACTGTGCAATGATTGTTTATTTCTAAATACAAAACTGAACAGATGTTCAGGGCTTGGAAGAAACTGTTTAGGTTAATAATCTTCCAAGTAAGATTTCCAGACGAGCATCCTTAGCATTACCTGAGACCTGATTAGAAATACAGATCCTGACTGCCTTTTCTGTTTCTCTTTGGAACCTACTAAATCAGGTGCTGTGGGTGGAAGGGATCATAAAGCTTGGTGGCTACTGGACTTTCAGGTGGAATTTGTGTCTGGAAATTGCCTTCTGAAAACTCAGATAATGAACAAAAACAGTAGATAAAACAAAAAGTTTGTATATAAGAAAGAATACATTTCAGGACAGACAGGAAGATGAAATTGACAAGAAAATGAGAACTTCCTAGGTAGGGAGAGCATTAAAGAGAGCTTTTTAGGTTTATTTATTTAGTGCATGCATGCGTGCGTGCGTGCGTGTGTGCGTGCGTGTGTATGTGTGTGTGTGTGTGTGTGTATGCGTGTGTGCGTGCATGCATGCATATGTCTGTGCTTGCATATGTGTGCATGCCTATCTGTAGGTGAGATGCCAGGGTGCATATGTGGAGGCCAGAGGACAACTTGCTTGAGTCTGCTTTCCTCTTTGCCTAGCTCTCCTGCCCCAGAGCCTGTCAGGCCTCCACCCAGAGTAGAGACAGAGAGTTGGCATGCCTGGCGTGCCAACTGTGGGTTTAACACACAGGGGGCCAGAATTATTTGAAAAACTATTTGCATCTTCAAGGAACACACAACTTTGGTCTTCTCATTATCTCCTGAAAAACACAGTGCAACATCTGTCTTCACAGGACTTATATCACTGTAGTAAAGCACACAGGAGAATATGTGCAGGTTGTTTGGATACACTACACCTGACTATACACATTTTATGCAAATTATGCTGCTACAGGACATTCTGGAAGTATCGTCATGGATACCCAGAGGTGACTGTAGCACTAGCAGTAATTGCAGATGCAATTTGGTTACCAAATGCCATGCAGTGTCCTTTTCTCTCAGGCATGTAGGTGCCTACATCTGAGACTCTCTAGGACCTCAGAGGAGAGGCTAGAACATGGCAGGACAGAGTCCCCAATTCAAGAAAACTGCGAATGTGCTCCCACATACCTCACAGATCTTTTCCAAGGATGGGACGAAGAAGTCATCACACACGATGGCGAGCGCATAGAACATGTACATGGCCTGGAAGAAAGAAACGGAGAAAGTATTAAGGGTCAGACAGAGCCAAGGAGAAAGGGCTGAATCATTGTCTTCTCCAATTAATATCATCCGTTATCATAAATTTAACTTCTTATTCAGAGTAAGTACAAAGTCTTTGCAATTCCTGAAAGACCTGTGGCCAGGCTTTAGCTTCGTTTTTGACCTGAGTACCTAGTGATTGCCTCTTGGCCCCTCTAAAACTCCAAGATGGTGGACCAGATTCAAGGCACTGGATGCTTCTTCCACCCAGAGCACACTTCTCCTCACATATATCACCGTCTTACTTCACCATCCTTTTAAAATGCCAACCTGACTCCCTGCTCACCTTTTTCTCTCTATCCTCTTATGTTGACTTTTTGGGGTAGGTTATAGGTTAACTCTATTAGTGTGTTGGCAGTTTTCACTTGAGGATATGAGCTTCCTCTTGTAATTATGCCATCAAAAGTCACCCCAAGGCTGGCCTAAAAGCATCAGTAGCTGACCATATCCCAGTGAACTCACTTATTACTTGGTCTCTGCGCAAACTTGTTTCCACATTGTGGCCAGCTATCACTAGAGCATCCCTAGAATTTCACCTTCTAGCCAGAGATTGGCTTTTTCCTTATTCAAGGTATTATTTCAAAGAAATGACCATTTGTTTGATTCCAGTTTTGAATAATCACCCAACGTATATTTCCCACCTCTTCAGGGTACCCCAGCACCTTCACATAGTCACCTTTCTCCAGGAATACTGATTGGCCAATCAGTGTGTAGTATTTCTAGTAGAAATGGCAATTGGTTTAGAGGTAGGTATGTGACTTAGGCTCATCTACTCGGATGAAAGAAAAGAGTTACCAACTTTCCAAAAAGAGTCATGTCTCACCCTCTGTCGTAGCTGGGACTAGAAAGTATGGAATTCTTAGAGTGAAGCTGATTCTGAGTTGGAAAGCAGCAGAGCCCTCAATTCCATCATGGAGTCATGGATCATATGTCTTTAGAGCCCACCATACTCAAGACTTCATCACATACCAGCAGCATTGCTTGTGCAGTTTGATTCAGAATTTTCCCATATTTGTAGCCTAAAGTGTTTACCCATGCCCGCTCCGTTTCCAGCATCTTCACTGGTAGATCCATTACTGTCTTCTATTTTATTTTCCTATTGATTACTACTCCATAGCACAGGCCCCCAGGCACAAAGGGCACAAGCATAAGACACAGGCTAGCTACCACACATGCCATTTGTTTTTGTCACAAAGTGATAGGTGGGCAGAAGTACTGTTTAAGGGGTCAGGTAGAGATTAATAGAGTATGAATACCCTTCAAGCCTGTATCTGCCAGAAGCAGCAGTCATACAGAAGAGTACCTGACAACGGTGCTACCACAGTAAAAGGCTGAATCAAAAGGGACAACAGATACATATGTACACACACACACACACATACACATATACACACACACATGCATACATATACACACACAGAATCACACACACATGCATAATATACACACACAGAATCACACACACATGCATACATATACACACACAGAATCACACACATATGCACACATATAAACATACACAATCACACACACACATGCACACACACATGTATATACACATGCATATATATACACACATGGGCACACACACATGTGCACGCATCCACACACACACAAACACACACAGGCACACACGCACACGCACACACACACACACACACAACAAATTATGTGAACACTTGTCTCTGCTCAGTTTGAAGCCAAGTGGATATCCCAATTTCATGAGCCAGTGCTTTGCCTTTTGCACTTAGCCTGTTAGTAGAGTCTCTGTTGTTCACAAATTTCCTTCCTGGGGCCTCCTGCTGCAGTCCTAGCTAGAAATGATCTCAGGCTTTTGCCGCTTTGCCAGTGCACTAATTTAGTCCCCTGTGTCCCTTTGTATGCACTTGATTTCTTTCCATGTGTATGTGTTTGTTCTCTCTCAGAGGACAGGAGATTTTCAAGTACAAGGTAACACTCCATTCTGTGGAAATGTTACACAAAAGCACAAAGATGATGTGTCTAAACTGCAGACTATGCTAAATTATCAAATCCTAACAAAATACACCACTGGGGATGGTTAGATCAACTATGACTCATCACTGAGTGCAAGGCTGTCAAAAGAGATTGCGGGAATGTCCATTTAGTGATAAGAAAATGCACCTACACTCCACTGTTATATGAAAATGTTAAAAATTACACAGTCTCTCTTTTGTTAAGCTGTTTAGAAATTTGTGTGGACCAACAAACATACATGAGTACACTTGCATATGAGTTGGTCATGCTGTCAAAGTAATAGCTATGCTATTCATTGGAGTTAATATATATCTATTTTATGATCATTAGCTATATTTTCTCCCCTTCACCCAAAATTTGTATTTCTTGTGTGATTTCTGTAAGTGGTAGAAAATTTTAGAAGTCAATTTTTTATATGTTGCTAACCTCGGAGAAGCCAGGAAGAGTGGTACCCAGAGCAGTCTCTAAAATAATTTTTTATTGCTTTATATATTCATAATCTACATAAAATCATTGCCCATGGCATTTCTGGATATGTCAAACAAAAAAATTAGTGCTGTATTTTACAGCACTCTGGATCTGCCAGAAATACATCCCCAAACTGTAAGACTCAAACCTTCTTTTGCTGTGTGACTTGGCTGATCCAATGATATGCAGGTTTTAACATTATCCTTGAAAGGACATCCAAATTAAGTAATTGAAATACAGAGCAACACATCTGTGGATTAACCAAGATCTAAATAAGCTGTCTATCACTGACACAGTCAGCTCATTGGAGCAGTTGGTGCTGCTTAGAAGAAGTCTATGTGCCCTCTCAGTAAGAGCATGTTCCCTTATTAAATATTGATCTCATTTCAAGACAAGAACCTCCATCCAATATTGTAACATGGATGCTTGGGCTAGGATGAGAAAGGAATAGATCTGCCAAGCTCTTGATGCTTTTGTGGGTGATGGCTATGGAAAGCCACACTGATTTGGTTCATAAGATAGAATGAGGTGAGGTGGGGATACCCACTGTCAATCACTATATGACAGCACATCAAGGGATGCTAGGAAGCCCATGAGATGTGTGGAGGTACCTTGCCTGCTCTAGGGCATATTCTGGCATCTCTCTGCATGTGTGTGTGTGTGTGTGTGTGTGTGTGTGTGTGTCTGTGTCTGTGTCTGTGTCTGTGTCACTGCTTCTGTGGTTACAATTTTCTGCATATCTCTCTAATGAGACTCAAAGGAAAGCAGGTTCCCACCAAGAAAAGAAACAAAATGTACAAACTAAAAAGAACAAAGGCTCAAAGTCTATGTTGTATGGTGCAGGACTGTCACAGAAAATGTGGCATCTACAGGGCTGTCCATGCAATGAGCACAAATATTTACAGAAGATTAAAGGACTTTTAGATTCATTTGCCCAGGCCTACATTTCCACAGGATAGAGGATATCATCGAAGAGGAGAATAATAACATTTGCTATTATGTGAGATCCCACCCCAGGTCCTTTACAGAACTATCTCCCTTAGTTCTTCTGGTACTTGTGGGAGTCAGGTGGTCCCTGGATCCACTTCTCAGATGATGCAGAAAGATACAGTAAGCAAATGGCAAAGCTTATATTGAACCTCTGTGATGTGGGATGTCTTTCTGTAAGCTATAAATATGTTTTATTACCATTGGTTAATAAAGAAGCTGTTTTGACCTATGGCAAGGAATCTTAGAGGCAGGTAGAAAATCCAAGCAGAGATACAGATGAAGAAGAGCAGAGTCAAGGAGATGCTGCAGACTGCCACCCAAAAAGCAAGATAAAACACAAGTCACGAAACACATGGCAATACAATAGATTAATAAAAATGGGATAAGTTAAAGAGCTAGTTGGAAATTATCCTGACATATAGGCCAAATGGTTTATAATAAATATAAGCCTCTGAGTAATTATTTTTATAAGGAGCTGCAAGACTGCAGGTGAGAGTGTTGTCTGAATTGAGGGGCCTGGACAGGACAGAAAAACTTCTGGCTGTACCTCTGGATCCACTTTACCCTTCTTTGAGCCAACTTTCTCCATATGAGTCAGTTCTCACTTTTGTGGCCTTTAATGCTTTTGATTTCTAGATCAGCTTTTGCTTATCTTCATTGCAAGGGGCAGATCACCTCTAGGGCTTTAGTTTGAGTATGAAGAACACAAAGTCTTCTCTTCCTTGGAGTTTTGAAGAGCTGCCAGAGTGGGAATTTATATGCTGGCCTTGATCATGCACAGTCTGGGATTATAAGTGAGTTTTGCTCATATGTAGCTTCCTTTTTCCTGAGTGACAGACATATCCATCATGTATTTGTATCTGCCATGTTCCAGGCTGGGCTGGCACAGAATGGCTTCTGTGAAGTGAATGGATCTCAGAACAGCTGGTGTCACCACTGAGATCTAGCAGAAGAGATGTCAGGAATCTGGGAGGATACCCAGAGAGGTAAAGGGTCACATCAGCTTTTAGATGTGACATTTCCACATTACATGAATTCAAATGATTCTTCTTAGCCTATGTAGCCTCCAATGTGGGACCAATCAGTGTGCCATGTATGTGGCTTATAATTGTTTTGAGAAGTACATGAGGAAAAATGGTCAAAGGTGTCTGGGTATAGTGACACATCTCATATACTATTATTACTGTTGCAGTGGTGGCTGTGATGTGGGTACATGGCCAAACCAGCCAGCTCTCTGGAGGAAAAGACACATGCCACAGCACCCTTAACTCTACTTGTTCTTGCCAAGTCTGTCACAGAGCAGGTGGCAAAAAGATAATTCTCCAGTACAGACCAGCTGCAACTGGCCAAGCTCAACCCAAGTTCAACAAGTCAACTGTGGACATTTCGGTCAAGTTGTTTTTGTATGTGGCAATAGACACAGATAAGGTAATAAAGTCAAGTCAACACAAAATAATAACTGATTACCCAGAAGGCGGACTTTCAAACTGCTTAAGAGACAAAATGACAAAGAATTTCAAGGGTCAGTGAAGACCATAGGCTTTCCTTTCCACTGATAGAATATTCATATGCTTAAAGAATACACATGTAGAGACCACCAAAAGTGAATTTGTGCAGGACATCAAACTTTAAAGAGTTCTTTGTTTATTAATTTAACAATATTGTGTAGCATCACCAGCTCAAAGTCAGATGGCCTAGAAGGTAGGAGCTCTAAGATTTAATGACTCATCCTTGGACAAACAAGGTTGATCTGGGGTCCAGTTTGGAGTGGAGTGGAGTGGCTGTCCTAAACTCAAGCTGAAAGGGTCATAGGGGTGAGTTCTGTAAAACGGTTAACACTGTTGGGTGCCCATCCATGTTTTAGTCTCACAAATATAATATTAGTGCTGTGCTGATTAATATCTTTAGCTTTCCTAGTGTCCCTGGAAGGAGCCATGGCCACATGACACTACTTCGGCCAATGCAAATAAGGCATAGATCTGTTTCAAGTCATCTTTTTATTTTGCTCACCTTAAATTTTAATTTGGTGTCTTGCATGGCAGCGGCCATTGTATAAGTGTGGTAACAAGGACAATGACATATACCAACATGATAAGGGTAATCAAGACCCAGGGGCATCAGTGACCACAAACTAATGCCTGAAATCTTCTCCCTTTGTATGTACTATGTGAGAGATGAAACCTCTTTGTTTTATTCCCCATTGGTTGACGTTTCCATCCTTGCAGCCACATTTTCCTCTAATGTGGGGGGGGGCAGATGCTCTGCTGAGCAGGGGAAGAGAAGGAGGCTAGAGGAATCCCCACAGAAGAGGTGGCTCTTGAGCTGAAACATTTAAAGATATGTAGTGTCTCACCAGATGATTTAAAAGGTGACTGGGATAAATAAAATCAGAGATGTGGAGGCTGGAGACACAGCTCAACAGGTAAGAAAGAGCATTTGTCATACAAACATGAGACATTAGGTTTGAACCCCAAATCTCACATAAAATGTTGGATGTGGCATGTGTTCGAAAGTCATGCTGTGGGGGTAGAAGTGGGGGTGAGGTAGGGAGTAAGGCAGGAAAACCATGCGGGGTGTCTTGCTGCAGGATGAGTGAGAAATTCATCTCGAGGGAGTAAGGTGGAACGTGATAGAGCAGGCTAGCTACCAGACATCCCCCACTGACCTCTGTGTGTGAACCTGTATATACATGTGAACACATCCATGCACATACACTCACTCACAAACATATTCACATCTGCCCCCTACACACACACACACACCCAAAAAACCTCACAAACAGCAGCAGCAGCTCAAAAAAAAACCTGAAGAACTTTGGCTACAGTAGCTAAACTTTAAAGAATGCCCAACATAACAAGAGATATTTGTGGATTGTGACTTAATGGGGGTGAACAGGCTGTAGCTAAAATGTTGATATCCATAAGTATTTCTGAATTGTGGGGAAAATGTATTTGAGCAGCGTGACTTTCACCCTGCTGTTTTATGTGGCATCTACAGTCAGCAGATTTCACAGAAAATTTCCTTTTACTACATCATTGGCCCTCCTGTCTCCGTCTTCCAATTCCATGAATGAAGAACTGGGGAACACTCAGGGCAAGTCTGTGGAGCTCTTGCCTGGCTAGAAATTGTTCTAAACCTCCCAGGAACTATGGTTCACTAATAAAAAAGTAGATTTTCTCCCCCCTCTTCCCATTTCAAGTACTCATACAATTGGGATTGGAAAAAGAAAACGATTTCTTTTAAAAGTGTTTTCTTGGGGGTTGTGGGGGGTTGGAGAGATGTCTCAGTCAGCAAAGTGTCTACTGGGCAAACACAGGACCTGAGTTCAGATCCCCAGCAAGTATGTAGAGGTTGCACATGACAGTGCATGTCTGCACTCCTAGCACTGGGGTCTGTGTGTGTGGTGGGGGGTGGGGGTGAGGACAAGTGGAGTCCTGGAGCTTCTTACCCACCAGCCTATCAAAATCAGTGAGCTCCAGGGTTAGTGACCTTGACTCAAAAAATGAGGTGGAAAAGGCTGGGGAAAGATATCTGATACTGAGCCCTGGCTTCCACAAGTTCATGCAAATGTGTATATGCATGCCTGCATACTTACGTGCACACATCTGTATGCTCATGTACATAAACCATATGCATACACATAAAAGTAAATATTTTCTCATAACAAGCTTTGTGTCTCTTGGCCCCATGAAACTACAAGAGAACTACTATTGACTCAGGGACTCTAGTGACCACAGGAGACAGATTTAGCCTCATAAAATAAATGCAAGTTCCAAATTGGAGGGCCAGAGAAGAAGTTTGCAGGGAAGGAGAATATAGCTGATGGATACTGGTGTTACTTCCTTATCTTACTAAATTCTTCAAGCACGATTTGGAACACATCTAATTTTCTAATATCAGAACCTGCTTCAGTGAGGAAAAGAAATGCTGGGTAATTAATTAACTCTCTGTACAGTCCTCAAGCAATAATGTATAGGAATTGGTATATCAGTGCCTAGTTCCTTGGTGTTCTGGGTAGGGTAACTAGGTGGCCAAGTCCCCAGTGGAGTGCCACATGCCCAGAGGGCTGTATGCCTGTTCATGTACCGGTTATCAGCACCCTTCCTTGCCCTCTTCCTAGTCCCCAGTGACATCAACTTCTACCACAAATAACCATTTATATTCAAATCTTTGTCTCAAGGTTGTTTTCAGACAGTCCAAATTGAAGTGTAAGGGAAGTGAGGCAAGGGAGAATGCGAGAAGAATAAAATTCAAAGGAAGCCAAGGTGGGCCATGCTCAGAAACAAGGCCCTCCTAGAGTCTAGAGGACTCTTCTGAATGTCACCCATTGTCTTAGCTGGCAATGGGAAGGTCTTTAGAGACATTCAGGGCCTTCAATGATAATAATGCTGCTGCTGCTTCCTCCTCCTCCTTCTTACTAATTTTAATTTTTATTGAAAATGGCTTTTTTTTCATATCTGCTCACAATCCTCCCCAAAACTTCTCCCAGATTCTGCACAAATCTACATCCTTTCTTTCTCTGTCATTAGAGAAACAAATGCAATGAAACAAACAAACAAACAAACCAAAGGAATAAAACAAAAAACAAAGAGGTAAAGAAAAAGCATAAGAAACGCATACAAACACTGAGACAAACACATCCACACACAGAGAGAGTCCATCAAAAACACTATATCCAAGACTATAATATTTAAATAAAAGACCTGCAAGGTTAAAATAAAAGGGAGGGGGCTTGGATTCTAATGGAAAGAATTGTATGTTAGGACACTAACTTCATTAACACAAATTCTATGACTATTTTACCTTAAAGGAATTTAAGTATGCTTAGATATTCTAGATTTCAGCTAGAACATCCATTCATTCATTCATTTATTCTGTGTCCTTTACATCATGCCTCCTAATCCCACTTACTTCCCACCTACCCTTGTGAATAAAACAAAATAACATTTAAGATAAAAAAAATCATGGGGCGGGTAGAAAGGGAAAAATCTCATCTTGGAAGCTGCAGTACGTCACAGTGCATGACATAGTAAACCTCTTTATTCACACATTTTTACATGCAATCGTTCATTGAAAATAATCATCAGTCTGGGTGCAAGGCCCCTGATCTCTGCCACAATCATCGAAGCTGGGCTTGCACTGGGACTTTTCCTGGACATCCTGTGGTTTCTTTGTGTTGTGGAGACTCTGCAGCCTCAGTCCATAGGACCAACCCTACACTCACTCCTGTGCTCCAGTCATATCATAGATGGGGTGTATGTTGGGGTGGGCTAATACATAATCCTGATTCTGGGCCTGTTGGTTAGCCCACCAACTCTCCCCTTGTTTCACTGACAGGCTGAGCACTCCAGCATTGCCCTGGTTAGTTCATCCCTTACTGTAATGAGCAAGGGGTGGGGCCAGATCTCCCATTTTCACATCCCTAGGGTCAATTCTCCCACATATACATTTTCAGAGCTAGCTCTACTGTGCTGTTCAAGTGAGGTATGCCCCTACCAGCTGCAGCTGATAAGGGGCAGGGACAGCTCTCTCCTGCTCTTATGACCACAAGGCCAGCTCCTATACCTGCCTCAGGCATTGATGGGGGCATCTCTCCCCAGCCCATGCTGCCATATGACAGATGAGTAATGGAGACCGCTCTCCCATGCTCACAACTTTAGGCTGGCTCACCCACACCTCTGCCTACAGGGTCAGCTCTATTGTGCTGCCCAGGTGAGGTGCAGGGCCTGCTCTCCCGAAGATTCAGCTGGGGCATCTTAAGGGGAGGGAACTTTCATGGCATGCATGAGGCTCTGGCTGGAGTCTCAAGCACTACAATAAATGAATGAATAAATGTACTACAATAAGTAAATGAATGAAAACACTAGGATAATTGAATAAGTATCCTACAATAAAAGAATGAACAAATATCAAGACCCTCATTTGTATTTGTCTGTTTAGTGTCATAGAATTTGTTGTGGAGCCTGGACATGAGGAATTTGCGGTCTCTTCGCTGGGGAGACAGTTCAGTAGAGGAAGAACCTGTCAAGTGCCTCGGAAACCTTTTGCTTTCTTCTGCCTTCTCTCTTTTCTTTGTTACTCCACATGACTTTTTCATGCTGTCCACTCCCTGAGCTATTATCTCTTGTTGCCCATGGACATCAACTGAAGGAAGGTCTGGGAACAGGTGGGTAAGGCTGCAATGATGCACATGGTGACATGGGTTTGCAGGGTGCTCTGTGTGTCAGCTATACTTTTTCACAACTTGTAGGCAGGGATCCTGGGCATCTTCCAGCCCCATGATTGGGAAGAGAGGCACAGGAAAGTTCAGAGACTTGGCTCAGGCTCCACAGCTAACACGAGGGAGAGGCAGGGTGTGGTCCCAGGTAACCTGTCTCCTGAGTGCACACTCTTAATCATCCAGCCATAGGACATCTTGAGAAGAGGACTGATTACCATTGCTGAATTTAAGTCCCCTCTGTGGACATCTCCCTTAAAAGAGGGCCCTAAGCTAGGTCAGTACATAACTCCCCAAGGAAGTTCATTAAAACTTGTTTTAAAAATTAAATCCCTTTTCTTGATCAACATTTTGTACAGATAATGTAAAATATGACTGTGGTGTCAGTGTGTCCGTGTGTGTCCATGTGTGTGTTACTGGGCTTATTAGTACTTGGCAGACAACTACTATACTACTGAGCTAAATCCAAAGCCTCAATATGATATTTTGATTCATGTATACATTGGGTAATGATCACCTCAGGATAATTAACATATCTATTGTGCTACAAGCTTGTCAATTTGTCATTGTGAATACATTACAAATGATTTGTCTTATTTTAGTGCCACACGTTGTTGACTCTCTTCTCCTTGCTATGCTATTCTTTCCCATCACATTCTCAATGAAATTCAGCCTTTTCCTCTTCTCTGAGTGTAGTAGGTATGAAGCCACAGTAGTGACAGCCAGATCTGTGTATATGTCCTCAGTAAATGTCTCAAATCTTTCTCACTATGGGGTAGTAGGCTTTACACTATCACCTAGAGACCTGATGACAGATCATCTATGTCATACATGAACAAAAGATCACATGTAACTTTATTATATGTCATGTGTATAATGTGGGATCCCAGAAGCTTTTAAAAAATCTATTTTGTGAAGCCTAAGCTGAGACCCAGGAATCTACATTTCTAACCAGCAGCAAGTAGTTCAGATGCAGGTATTTCAAGGGAACAGTGTATTCTCTGTTCCTATAGGATCCTAGGACCCTCTTCTTCTTCTGTAATTAAATATCTGCTATGGACCTCTTTCCTGGCACTCATCACATTGAGGTAACTAATTTCTTGCTTGCTTGCATATAGTTCAGGCCAAGGTAAGAGTCCCAACTACTGTAAGGTTCTGGGCATTCAAACAATTTTTGCTGGTTGACTTATCCCTGCCAGGCTCCTACCAGACCCTGAAGAACCAGGAGGGAGCAAGAATGAAGTGTCCAACCTCTCTTTCCATCTCCTCTCTTCCCATCCTGTCTTGTACTGTGCAAATACTTGGAACCCAAGTTAATTGGTATCATTATGCTGATGGTGGCATGCCCTAGAAGACTGGTACTCTGAACTTAGGTTTGCACAGCGAATTAGGAACCAGAAGAACTTTCTCAGGCTAGAACCACCTCCTTAACTATGTGTCTTTAGAATGTCCAAACTAATCCCATAGGATATACTTGCAATAGTGTTGATGACCTACATTGGACCACCCTTGGAATATACTCAGATCCTTCCTGATATGGGTACAAAAAACTAACACCTGGATGGTATTGGGTGGGTAGGGGTCCAACCTTGAGCTGGGTATGTAATGAATAAAGTCAACAATGCTTGTTTGTGTGGGGTCATAAACTCTCATTTTCACTTTGTTGCTTAGCATCTAGTATAACAAATTAAGCCAGACCCACATTTCCTCTTTTTTTTCCCACCACACAAGAGATAATTGGGAGGGAAAAAACCAGGAGGGTGGCTTCTACCTCTTTGAGAAACAGCAGCAAACTGAACAGCACACAGGGCTTACACAGAGTTTCTTGGGAAGAAGGTGGAACATTCCAGGGTGGAAACTGGTGGAATTTTATGTCCATCGATTGGGCTTTTTACTCTGTAGGGTCGGGCCAGGGTCTAGCAGTTGGGGCAGTTAAAGTATTCTGCCACACTTTCTCTTACACACTTCAACTTCACACTTTAGTGACAATGCATTAGAATAACTGCCAGATAATTACTATGTACTTTTAAGTAGAAGATTAAAAACCTCTCTTGTCAGGAAATTAGCTTGGCTGGGCACATGAACTCCAGTCTCCTTTGGTTGATGTTGGCTGGCTTAAAATTCAAGGAGCATCCAGAGAAACTGGTAACTCAGGGCATGGCTTCTGCTCTCACTGTTCTTGGTTGGCTGGTGTGAGCTTAGGAAACAATCAATGTTCAAGAGAAAAATGGTCTCAAACCTCTCCGTTGTTAGAGAGGTACTTTGAGGCATTCTCATAGTTGATGAAAAAGAAGACCTTTCTGTATTTTGTAGATATTGACACCAGGATGAGGAGACATGGCTGTCAGGTGGAATGCTAAAATTTAATCAGGCATTCAGTTATCCTCATCAGAGCTGAGAGAAAGCAGAAATCAATGTTGCAAACAGGAACCCAGGAGATTATTTAAAGGCACACAGAGGTTAGTACAATAGGACACAAAAGAAAGAAATGTCCAGGGTTGATGTGGGATGTCTTTCTGTAAGCTGTGAATATGCTTTATAATTGGTTAATAAAGGAACTGTTCTGGCCTATAGGAAAGCATTTTGAAAGCAGACAGAAAATTCAAGCATAGATAATGGGGAAGGAGGGCAGAATCAGGAGAGACGTAATCCAGCTGCCTAAGAAGCAAGTGTAATGGAGTACAGGTAAGCCAAGAGCCACATGGCAAGGCAGATGAATGGAAATGGGTTTAACCACAACCCCTGAACAGCCTGGGATCTGAAACACCTTGGACTGGCACCTGGGAGTCCATTCCCTCTAGAACACCTGGCCCAGTCTTGATGTTAGGATGAGGAAATCAGACTTGCCTGGAGTGGATGTTGAATTAATCTACCTCAGGACCTCCTGCCCTTTCTGGGGAGGGGATGGAGGATGGGGAGAAGAGAGACTGACCAGGAGGGGTTGGGACGGGGAAGGGAGTTTGAACAACGGGATATATGGATAAAAAATGAAAATTTATTCTATAAAAAGAATAAGAAAAAAAAGAAATGGGTTTAGTTAAAATGCGAGAGCTAGCTCAATAGGCCTGAGCCATAGGCCAAACAGCATGTAATTCATATAAGCCTCTATGTGTTTCTGTGGGACTGCCAGTCCCTTAGGCCAGATGGGTCAGAAATTTCTTATGACAAATGGTACCCAATGTGGGGCATTGTTCCAGACAGACCTGAGAAAGCTTTTTAAAAATTCTAAATCCACAGAGAGGGAGCCTCACTGGGTTTCCTATCTCAGTCTCAGAGCCGCATCTCCCAGCAGCAACCTGGGAGATGCAGCTGTCATAAGCTGTCATAAGCTGATCAGTGTAGACAGTTTACACAGTCTCTCTCAAGGGCTGTAGTACAGACAGGCTTCTCCCAGCTGTTGCTTTAGAGTTTGGGAGCACAACTGTGGGCTTAAAAATAAACTTCATGATATTTAATACTGCTTCCAAAAACTGGAAAGGGAAGCATGACCTCTACCATGTTGAAAAGCAGAGGGGAGTCAGTAGTCAAAAGAGTGTTTACAGTGTAGTATTTAAAAAAAAATCCTGATTAGAAATTATTAAAGATATACAATAAAACAGATTCAGATGGAGAAAACCTCTTCATGAGTTACAATGTATGTGAAAAAAAATGCATAGGCTGGGAGAGAAAAAACAGAGAAAAATCCTTAAAAAAGAGAAATAGACTAATAAAAATATAAGCCACATAAAGATGGAAAATTACACAAAGACTTTAGAATATGTTTATTATTGTGTTTTCTTTTAATTTTTAAATGGTAATGAGCTAACTGCAGAAAGACATCTAAGACATCTGATTGTAAAGGCTGCTAAGTTAAACAAACATATATATTTTAAAGGTATTTTGACTTTGAAATTTAGGTCTAAGGATATGTTACTTTGGAAAACAGGTTATGCTTTTGTTTCTACAGAAGATTAAAACTTGTGGATTGTTTCCAGGCTAATATGATTTGATCAAGAAAGAATCCCCTAAAAAAAGATCTCTGATGGAAAGAGATGGCCACATTAGTTTCAAGGTTGCCAACTAAGATGATCCAGCCTCAGGGACCCCCATTATATTGCCAGGATCCCTAACATCAGGAAGTACTTTATGGAAAGCTATGCCCAAATTCCCAAAATATTGTTTATAAATGTTTGTTTTCATTATAAATGGTTAACAAACACAGTCAATCTCTTTCTAAGGGAAAAAAAGGGATATGATATAGAAATGACTAAAAAAGTATTGAATCCACTTTAATCCAAAAAAACAGCTGTTAATCTCAAAATATTTCTCATTGGTATGGATTTAGGTTTATTGATACAAATTTGAGGTTAGTTTTGTTATACTGTATGCATATTTCCATTCTAGTTTAAGATATTATGTTCATGTGACTCATTTAAAATTGCAATGTATAATTAAGAATTTAGATTAATAGTTAATCATTTATAATAATCAAACCTATAGTCATGTTAGGTTGTTTTAGATATGCTAAGATAAATTTCAATTCGATAGGTAGTTTTCAAACACTTCAAAGACTTACAGAATATGTCACTTAAAATATTTAAAAAAACTTAAGAGTTTTCTAGACAGTGAGACAGGTCTGCTCCTTGCAGCATGAATCTACTTCAAGGGAATGGTGGGTATCTAAGAATCTGCATGTGGAATTTACTTTCTTTGTAGTAAACGTTAGACATTGGAGAAGAAACTGTTATTGCTTCAACTGCATGACAGTATGCTCTATAAACTGGACAGAATCCATAGGAAACTGATCTCTGAACTTTGGTAGAACAAGCCAAGATGGTCTTTCAGGTTCCTGCTTCACAGAGAAAACTGCCAAACATTCTTCAGAGCACAAGGAAGAGTGACTGATGAATTATGATGCCAGAATGGGCAGAGCAGTCCTTTAAATTTCCTGCTACACTGAAAGGTATGCCAGAGACTCTAGGCCTATAGGCTGAAGATAGATGCCCCAATGTTACAGAGAAACTTTGAGCGAGATGTCTCTGTCATTTCCAGAATTTGGAAGTTGCTTGCAATGCACTTCCTGTTTACTCAGGTGACCTTTCTGTGGTCTTTGATGGAGTTGCAGATTAGACAGTTACAATTATAGTTTTCCTTAGTTATAATAAAAGTTAAATCAGATACGAGACTTTAGACTCACAAGGATAAGGTAGATGATAGAATATTTTCTTTAATTTTGTTAAATACAAATAGAGTAGAAATTGTAACTGTAATTCTTGCTTCATAGCTGTTTTGTTATATGAAATTTTACTATGTTAAAATTGAAACCTTCCTTTTTGATTAGACAGAAAAGGGGAAGCAATGTGGCATGTCTTTCTGTATGCTGTGAAAATGCTTTATTATTGGCTAATAAAGAAATTATTTTGGCCTATGGGAAGGCAATTTAGAAGCAGAGCAGGTGGGAAATCCAGGCATAGATAAAGGGGATGGAGGGCAGAGTCTGGAGAGACATGATCTAGCAGCCCAAGAAGCAAGTGTAATGGAGTACAGGTAAGCCAAGGGCCCCATGGCAAGACAGATGAATAGAAATGGATTGAGTTAAGATGTGAGAGCTAGCTGGCAATAAGTCTAGCCATAGGTCAAACAGCATGTAATTAATATAAGCCTCTGTGTGTTTCTGTGGGATGGCAGGTCCCAACATTGGGCCAGACGGGTCAGAAATTTTTTACTACATAGGGTAGACAAGTTATAAAGCCTACTGAAAAGGAGCTGTATCTTTGAGTTCTACAGTTCATGCTCATGCTTTTCAAAACCAGAACTGAGGGAACATGATGGCTGAATACTGCTTTTCCCTATTGTAAGAAAGTTAGAGGAGGCATTGAAGTACTGTACTCATGGAGCAAGAGAATGCCACATTCACTAAAGGACTCAGAAGCCTGGCTCATTCTTCAGTTGTACGAAACTAGGTATTTAACCTTACTAAGTTTTTACTCTTTCCTTGTCTGTAAAATGTTAAAAAATATTATCTGCCTTAGTTGGTGGTTTTGAAACTAGATAATGCATGCAAAATTCTTAATGTAACAGCTAGAATGCTGCAAGCAGTCAAAAAGTGCTAGACAGAATTGTTCATGGGGGAGGGCACCATTATCTTAATTTTTTAGAAAAGTGGAACCCACACACTAAAAGAGACTTCTAGAAGTGTTCATATTCTCCCTTATACTCCCTTTCCGCACAAAGAAAGACCAGGAAGCTTGTTGTTTTCTGGTTGTGGTGGCTCCTTCCATAGGAGCAACCACACATGAATGAATGGTTTGCCAGTGTTTGGTTTCCTTTCCTCTTTTGTCTCATAAGAGTTGATGCCCATCCAAAGAAGTCTAGCCCAAGTTTCACATTCCAACAAACACATGATTTAAGAGTCCCCAGTGGTCAATGGAGATGGCCAACTCAATGGTAAAATCCAACCCATCCTGGATCCAGTGTTAATTGCAACTGAGAAACAGATGCTGTCTAAATCTAGATCCATCTGCTCCACATCTGTGGGATGTTTTCCCAGAGGAGAAGTGAGAGATGGGGCCAATTTCTATTTTGCTCCAAAAAAGATTGAACTATTGCATTGAAGAAATCATCTTCCCTGTCATGATAAGATTTTCTCTAATCTACATAACCACAGAAACACTAGGTCAGACGTGTAAGCAAAGAAAAGTCAGTGGAATACAAATTGCTACCACAGCCCAATACATGGACAGTGAGGGAGACAAGTGTATAAATATGTCCACCACTTTGTCACATGTTTCTTGCCCCAGTCCGTTATTACATATAATTTTGATAATTAAGGAGTTTATGTGAGGAAATTATTTTATTAGATTCTAATACTGATACTAATACTACTTAAAAGCAACATAGCAGGAATCTTCCTTCTTTGAAACACTCTATTAATTGATGGAAGAATGAATGTTATGATTACTGGAGGGACTGTCATACATTATTTAGTGGATACCAAAGGTGCATCTTCTCAATTACATTTCTCAGTAAGTCTGTACAGACAGATATTTGTGTCTTTGAATCTAGCTCTTGAGAAGTATTGGGGACATATGGGTGATAATCCAAGGTTTGAAGAACCATGTGATATGTGGAGTGGATGTACCTCTTGGCCCATTTCAGGCAACACAGAGCTTCCCACCTCACCTTTGGTTCTGTTTTTCTGCCTAAGGTTTCTACTAATGTTCTAGATTGTTCCTTAGTTTATCTCTAGAGAAGTCTAAAAGTTCTCATTTCTTAACAACCCAGGGACAATTATCACCAAAGTAAAGTAAAAGTCAGAGAATCAGTGACCCAGTCTTCTTAGCCTTTATTGAGTGAGTTCCAATTTGTGGTCTCCAGAGTGTACCCCAGAGAGTTCTCAGTGGGACTGAGTCCAGTTCTCCACAGTCAGCCAACTATTTAATTTTCCCTTCGTTGGCTTTTCCTTTCTTCCTTTCTTGGTCTCTTTCCCCTCAATCTCTCCAATTTGATTTATGGAGATTAGTTCAAATAAACAAGCTTTATGTGGTGGTGTGCTGGAGAAGGCTAGGGTCAGTTCATGAAAGCCAATTATCAAATTTTCAGAAATTTTGTTAGTTGGTATGACACCAATACCTTGAAATTGGCATGTTGTATTTACAGCCTGGAAATTTACAAACACAAATAATTAGGACTTTAAAGAAAGTATTAGCTTTTTAAAGAGGGCTAGTACTTATGTATTTACCAGCACACTCTTGTCTTTGTCCAAATCCTTGTCTAGAGTTTGCAAATTAAGAATGTCAGGAGCAAGTGGAGTCATTTCCCAGGAGAGAATTGGAAGTTTCCAGAGTTATTACAAACATTTCTTCATGAGCTAAAGTTTAATGATTCTAAGTGCAGTGAGCTGTAGAAGACTATTGGTTTGTAGATTTAGAATTAAGTGAGCAGGAAGGTAAATTAGGAAGAAGTGGTAGGTGTTAGGAGTTCTTGCCACTGGAGTATCATTGGAGAAGAAAACATACAAGAAAACATTTATGACCTTGGATTATACAAAGACTATTAGATAGAACACAAAAGAAAGTACCAAAAAAGGGAAAAAAATGATTGATAAACAACACAACAAGATGAAACCTTTACATTTTAGAAGACTGTAAGAAAATAAAAAAGGAAGGCAATAAAGTGAGAGAAAATAATAGTGAAATATATATCTTATAAAGTACTTATATTCATCACACACAGAAACCACTGATGAGTGCAAAATGAGAATAATACAATAAAAAGTAAACCAAACATTTCAGCAGACACATCCTAAAAGAAGACAAATGCAGGAGAAAGACGCTAACAAAGACACACTCAAAATCATGATCAGAGAAATGCAAATGAAAAGCACACAGAGCTACTGTTAGAGACTCAGAATAGCATGAGCAAGACTGACAAGACTAAAATATGGTGGCACTTGCACCATTATGAGCTGGAGGATAGCCCGGGATAATAGTAAAACTGTCTCAAAACAAACAACCCCAAGTAAACATGTAAATGAACACACAGAGAGTAATCATACAATCACATCAAGCATTGGTGAGAACTGGGTACAGCTTGAACTCTCATATGTAGCTAATTCAAGTATACAAAAGTTTGGTCACATTGTTAAGAGGTGGATTGTTAGCTTCTCATAAAACTCAGCATATTATATACATACCACTCCCAATATTTACCCTAAAGACAGGAAAACATTTATAGACAATACTGTATATGAATGTTTATAGTAGTTTTATTCATAACCCAGATGTCTTCCAATTAGTGAATAGACAGGCAAACTTCAACACACACATATAATTGAACTCTGCTCAGAAATTAAAAGGAAGAATCTCTCCTCTTCACACAACACATGTACATAACAATGTGGCTGAATCTCAAAAGTAAGGAATTGTATCCATATCCTATATTTACAGTATAATAACATTAAAAATGTATAATGTGGATATGTATTACACATTTAATAAAATCTGAATATTGGGAAGAGAGCACCCAGTCAAATCCTAGGCAGACAGCTCAGGAAATTCTTAAACCTTGAATACAAAGATAAACAGCTGAGCCAGTCACACACACCTTTAATCCCAGCACCTGACCCAAAGCTGATCATGAAAAACAGTGACACAAGCATTCTTCAAAAATAAATGTAGGGGAAAGATTCACCAAACTATACTGTTAGTTGAAACACAGCAAGACCAAATGGTGCTGGTTTAACTGGATGTCTGGCATTTAGAAGAAAGCAAAGCAATCCATATTTATCACCCTGCACAAAACGCAAGTCCAGTAGATCAAAGGTCTCAACATAAATCCAGTTACATTTGTAGTATCACAAATGAGAGTCAGAGCCAATTATTGGGGGAAGGCTGAAATATCAGAGAGAGGAAGCACCACAGTCAATTCTCACCCAGTTGTCTTGCAACTTCCTCAGGCTGGCTCCTGGTTGCCAGTTGCTTCTCCCAGTGGCTTCCATTCTCTTTGAGTTTCTACAGCCCTTATATACCATATCCTATCCAGGATTAAAGGCGTGTAACCTTGAACTCACAGAAACAGAAGTTCTGTCTCTGGAGTTGTGGGATCAAGAGTGGAGGTCACCACTCCCTCCCTGTGCTGGGATTAAAGGTGTATGACTGACTCAGCTGTTTATCTTTGTATTCAAGGTTTAAGAATTTCCTGAGCTGTCTGCCTAGGATTTGACTGTGTGCTCTCTCCCCAATATTCAGGTTTTATTAAATGTGTAATATATATCCACATAATGTCATATAATATTCAACTAAAAAAAAATAACATCAACCCAACTACAAGAAACCAGAGGACAAACACCAAATGGTAACTTTCAAGGTCACAAAACTCTAACTGTTAAAGTCACAAAAGCAGACCTTGGATCTGTCATGGATTAAAAAAAAAGAAACCACCAGATTTGAATGTATTATGGAACCTTGGGTTGGAATAGAAAAGTGGACCAATGGGGAAACTGATGAGAGCTGAATGTGGTCTGTAGATCAGCCTATAGTATTGTAGCAGAGTCAGTTCACAATTTTGATTATGATACTATGGTTATTTAAGATGTTACCATTAGGGAGAGTACATGAAGGGTATGTAGAAATTTTCTGCACTATTTTCAATAAATCTAAATTATTTAAAAATAGTTCTAAAACCTAAATTTTTGTAGGAAAGTATAACTCAATTAAGCTGATTGGAAATTAGCATGTCAGTGTTTCTCAAACTTACCCAGAGAACCTAATTGTTCTTCAAAGATCCTAAGGTAAGGAAATGATACAGTCTAGATGGTCCATTCTCTTTTACCTCCCATCCCCTACCCATGTTGTTCCATCCCAACATTTTAGCTATACATGTACTCATGTGCTGTATTGCTCCTGGCTTCATTACAAACGGGAAATACTAATCATAATAGCTCTTAAAATTTTCATAGTATTATATTCCAAATTATTCCTGTTTGGTCTGCCTTTCAGAAAACTTTGGTTTTTGAGGCCAGTAACTTCATAGCTCATACTGTCTGTATGGAGAAGAGGAAATACTATTTGAAGGCTGGATAATACTAAACTAGTCACTGACAACTGAGAAGCTGTCCAACCAGGAATTAATTGTATCATAAACTTTGCAGAAATGTACTTGTAGAAGTAAGTTACTGTTAAGTGGTAAAATTGCCTTTAAAAAATCCACACTGGCCACTACAGCAATGGTTTTACACTCTAGCTAATAACAATGCCTCCTTCTCTATTTGACATCATTATTTGGGGTTTGCCAGAAGAAAACCCACACTTATTAAATTACTTAACTCCATGGTAAAATTATTCAGCTGACTCTGAATTCTCTACTAGTTTGGATGATAGGGTGGGGAAAAAGACAATTTAATAAGACAAACTGATTATTAACACTGTGAACAATTTTCCCAGAAGACTACTTTGTTAGCGAGAAAGGAATTTTATTTTGGATATTATCATGCCTAAAACACACTGGGAAATATAGAAGTGATGGTTAGTTTTCTTGTCAACTTGACCCCAGTTACAGTCAACTGGGAAGAAGGAACGCCAGGAAAAGTGGATTGAGGAATTGTCTCTTCAGATAGGGCTGTAGGCGAGCATGTAGGGGTATTTTCTTGATTAATGACTGATGTAGGCCCAGCCCATTGTGGGTGTGTCCAAGTTCTGGCTAGGTGCTTTTGGGTTGTTTAAGAATTGTATAAGGTTGCAGAAGCAATCCATGAGGAACAGGCAAGTAAACATTGCCTTCCATGGCTTCTCTTTGGTTCCTACCTTGAATTTCTGCTGTGACTTCCTTCAATGGTAGACGATGAGCTGTGATGGAAAAGACAAACATTTTCCTTCCCAAGCCTCTGGTCAAAGTATTTATTGTAGCATCAGAAAGCAAAAACCAGAAATAAGTAACAGGTTTCTCCCCACCCCCACCCCCCACTGCCCAAGTGTGCTATGAATCAGACCTGGGGCCTGCAAGCTAGGCAGACATTCTCCTATTGAGAGCTAAATTTCTTGTCCCAATAGGGAACTTTTGAAGTTCCTAATCACTGATGTGACAGTATTTTAGTGATGGGATCTTTAGGAAGTGATTAGGCAATAATGGAGAGTCACTTAATAATGGAACTAGTGTTCTTATAAAATGAAAAAAAATGATGAGTTCTAATTATGGAAAGAGACATATAGATAAAAGAGAGAAAGAAAGAAGAAGAGGGCAAAAATGGCTGTAAGGATGTCTAAAAAATAAGAAATCACACTATGAACTTGAAAGTACTTATAAATATATACATAAGTTGGTGTCTATATATGCATATAAAATTTAAATGAAATGTTCCCATATGGACTGATGCTGTTCTCTCCAAGGGCCAAAACCAACCAGGCATCTGTCTGCTGAGGGCTTTCTGGGACATAAACAACACCTGAGTGTGTCCTCATGTGGTAGAGAGGGCAAGGCAGTTGAAAAGCCCTCTTCTGAGTTATTGGTTAGGGTTTTCCATGAGACTTTGGAACATTACAGGCTATTGCTATTTCCCTTGGTTGCCTCCCTTCAACAGACATTAAAGGTGGAAGGTAGGTCCTATTGCTGAAGACACATGCACTTTAGAAATAGGGCCTAGAACCCCCTGAGGTAGAACTGACTTAATGTTCCCTCCCTGTGGACTAGATTTCATGGTACCAGAAGGCACCATGCAGTCTTCCAAAGCTGCTGTGTTGCCTGTGGACTATATCTCTGACCAGCATGACTCAATAATTCCAAGGGTGCATTAGTGGTATACACACCTTTGATTGGATTTATGACCTGCTCAGCAAGGGGGAAATCATACCTGGTGCTGGAAACCTTGCCAACTAACTACCCAGGGCTAGTGAGGTCATGGATCTTAGAGAAGAACCTACAACTGCCATTTTATTAAACCAACATCATCCCTAACTGTATTCTAACTATCTGTTCTTAAACCGACAGACAAGTGTAGCCTTTACCCCTCATCATATGATGTACTGTCTCCTAGGAATGTTAGAAACCGTACCAGTGAAGTCTCCCCAACATGACTGCCTGAACATGAGCTGAAAGAAGACAACAGACATATCAAAATAGACTGGGAAAGCTCAGGAGGCTTCACCCTTCACGCAGGACTACAGTACAATAAGAAATGCTGAGTGTTGGAGAAATAATCTTCCCCAGGAACAGCACACAACTTGGTTATCAATGCCAAGTGGTCAGCCCTGAAAACATACACACAAGTAATATTATATGTACTTATTTGGCCACATTTGTTTAGGTATTTAGAAATATATTTGTATATATAAATACATATATCTTTGTGACAGCAATTGATGAACAAAAGAGACTGTGAATTTGAATGAAAGCAAGAATAGATAAATGAGAATTAGAAAAGAGGAGAAGAATGGAATGATGTAATTACATTATAATCTAAAATAATAAATCATTAAAAGAAGATTTTTAACTCTAAAGAAAGATGTCCTGGAAACTGCCTTGCCCTCTCTACCACATGAGGACACACTCAGGTGTTCTTTATGTCCCAGAAAGCCCTCAGCAGACAGAATTTCATAGTAGCCTAATCTTGAATTTCCCAGCTTCTACAAAAAGAACTGGATTTTCTTTTATTTACAAGTCACTGATCTAAGTTATTTTATTATCAAGACATGAGCAGGCTAAGCCACAGGGCAAGCCTTTCTACACATTTCTCTGATTTCTAGAACCTTCTTTTTTTTTTTTTTTTTGAGGCTGTTGAAACTCTTGGTGTGATGTTATTTGTCACAGAAAAGTCCTTTACAACTCAGAATCATTCATTATCTCCTTCCAATTCTTTACAAGATGAATTTTGGAGATTATTTTCCCAAGTATGAAGTAAAGAAGCTAGCTTTTATGATAACTTGTCTCATAACATCTTCTTCATTTTATATGTGAGTAGCTGAGGCCCCCTGACAGGGACTTGATACTCTCAAGGGGAGGGAATACATGATTGGGGCTGCTGCAGCAGAAATAGCGTTCCTTTTAGTTTCAAACCAGGTGATCTTACAGTTCTTCCTAGAGTAATTTGAGGATAATTTTCCATTGTCCGCAGTTAGGCAACCAACTATTTTTCCTTCTTGTTGCTGAGACTAACCAATAGAGGAGGAAATATGGCTATTCTTGAGGAATGAATTCAATGCATTGGAAGTAGACAATGTAATTTCTCATTCGTCAATTCTCCCTGGTTTCAGTTTCCTTTAAGAAATGTCAAATGACCTCCAGGGTCTCTGAAATACTTTGTTCTTGCTTCTGCCATGGATCCTCTCTGGGATCTTGGGACAGTCATTGTTATTTTATGACTCTTTGGCAGGTGACTTATTTATGAGGCTCTTCTCATGAGTTACTGAGCTGAAGAAGAGCGAGTTTCACTGTTTTTCCTTTTTTAAATTTATTTTTGGAATGCTATGTTCTTTAACTGGTGGGGGGATACATCAATGCTGTCAGTTATTGAGGGGACGGCTAACTCAAAGCCAATTTTACAAAACAGCAGAGTTTAAAAAAAATCCATCCCTTTATCAATGGGAACTCTACAAGGTAATAGAGAGCAATCAATGCTTTAGCAGAGCTGGGAAGGCATCTCCAGGCCTTACCATCTATCGGTTGGATGCTTCTGTCCTGCTCTTCCATCTGCCCCCTTGATTGGCTTTGCCACTGTGGACTGACTGCAATTGGTGCTCAGTTGTTTGATTCTCTACTGGGCTCTCACTCCCTTTTGTCACTCATTCCAAAGGCTGACACCTTGACCATGCAGCAAGAGGAAGAACACCTCGGAGCTTACTAAACTTATTTCATTTCCCCTGTTGTCCAGAGAGCCCCAGAGGTGTTATCCTGGGAAGGGAAAGGAGGGGAACAAAAAACTTCGTATTGAAAATTTCTAGCTGTATGCAAGGTGTTTCATTAGAGGCCTTGCATGCATCTCTACTTAGGTTGACAACTGTCCCTTTAAATAGATGTCATCACAAAGTTCTGTCTGTAATAGAAATAAAGAATGTGAAACCTTCTGGGCTGATATCATTTGCCCAGACACCAATCACCAAGAAGTGAACTCAAACACAGACACCAGTCACCAGGAAGTGAACTCTAACACAAACACCATTTACCAGGAAGTGAACTCAAACACAGCCGCAAATCACCAGGAAGTGAACCATACTCTTTGCAATCAGTGCTACAGAGGTGCTTTCTGCCTTTTCTGCATCATGTTCCTCTTTTCTTAAACCCCACCACCCTGCGCTGAGGACTTTCAACAAGTCTCAGGCCATCCAGCCTGTTAACCCACATTCTCTGAAATGACCCCCAAAGGCACACATACTGTTCCTTCTTTTTTAGTGTGTCTAATTTCTTATATTTCCCTTGTGTACATTTCTATTTCTTTTCTTTTCTTTCTTTTTTTTTTATTATTTGGTGATTTTTACATCATGCACCTCATCAAACTCAGTTATCACTCCTTTCAGTTTCATACCCAATCTTATAATCTCTCCATTTACAAAAAAAAGCCCATTCATGCTGTTCATTTACTTATTGGAGCATAATTAAACAGCCCGTGGCCAGCCCCTTAAATAAAATGAGACCTTGTTCACCAATACCTCTGTAAGAGGCCATCAATGCAGAAGTGAAGCACTGTGTTATTTAGCTGTGTTCTAGCCTTGAGTTCTTGTATACAATGACATTTTTTTAAAAGTCCACTAATGAGTGAGTACATGCCCTGCTTATCCTTCTGGGTTTGTGATAACTCGCTCAGGAGGATATTCTCCAAATCCATCCATATGCCTGCAAATTTTTAGGATATCATTTTTTTCTTACTGCTGAGTAGTACTCCATTGTTTGTTAATCTAGTCTTGAGTTGAAGGGCATCTAGGTTGTTTCCAGGTTCTTTCTATTGAAAGACTCTGGGTTCTAGGGTTTGACCCAGGCATTCAGTTTAGGTATCCAGTAGAGCAGGATGTCCCCCCCCCTTTTTCTCTTTTCCCGTATATGGGAGCAAGTCTGGAAAACTTGCCTAAGACTTGTCCAGGCTTGCCCGGACATGCCCAGGGTCCCCCGCCCCCCCCCCCAAGCACAAGCCTTCGAGCAGGCAGATAGTAAAAGGGTTGCTAAGGAACCATCAGATAACCAGAAGTACATGGCCCGGACCGCATACCACAATAAGC